>QVRM01000903.1:0-92884 GCA_003439945.1 Dermanyssus gallinae
CAAGCGCAATTGATTTTATTGCATAATATCAATAGCAAACAACACTAGGATGCAACAAGACAGAGCGCCAAATCAGCTCAACTAACTACGAACGTAGGAGACTTGAATTCGTAGAACTTAAGATGGTCGTTGCGACAGCAACAACAACCCCCCCCCATATCGGGTTGAAGCGGGCGACAACAAAGCAGAACTAAGTTGCGCACGTTATGAAAGCCGTTGATTGGGCAGTCATTGCAGTTAAACTCATCAATGCTAGTAAAGGCACGCAAATGTTCAAAATGATTAAGCACACATTTACTTCATTACCAATGTTTATTTACCATTAATCGTATACTGTTACAATACAGTTCGCAAACATACAACCCAATATATATATGAAATAATTTCGATGTTACGAGGACTAGCTGAATGGTAGGTCTTGTTCGCCTGATTTGAAGTTACTTACCTAAAAAACCGTTTGGCCAACCAAAAAGACGACGAACACGGTTTTCACTACTCGTGTAAAAGCAAAGCCTGTGTTTACTATTCTCTAAAAAGGGTACTAGAAATCTTATTATCGAGCTCATGTAGTCGTGAGACGAGCCTCTATTTAGAAAAAAGCATAATGGCAACTTAATGGTGTAGACACGCATATATATATATATATATATATATATATATATATAATGTTGCCGATGTTCTCAAGCGCGTAGCGGAACATCGAATAACGTAACCGCAAATCAATGAAAGCTGTATCTGGCTTTGTGTGTTCTGACCGGACAAACAGCGAACAGTTGGATCAGAATAAATTTGCAACTTGGAAATCTTTTTTGCTCAAGTTGGCCGAGCAGCAGATAAGAAAAGAAGCCTTCGATGTGGTTCGTTTGTTACGACAACGACAGTCGGATTTGCGGGATAAGGATCACACCTACAGTACATCGAACCTCTTTTGAATTTACGATGAAGATAACGAGACACCGATGACGACGATGCTACCAGGGTATAGCAATGCTTTAAAACGGCTCACGACGCGTTTTTTACAGACGTTTATTGGGAGGCCACAACAAGCAGGAGGAGAGGATTTCTCCATTCTTCTCGCCTTTCCGCCTGCCTTTGGGATGTTTGCCAATTGAGCGAAAACTCTAAATTGGCAAACAGTAAAAATCCTCGTGTAAAGCTTTCTGTATGTTGAGTTGTTGCTGCTGTTTGCTAACTGCCCGTCAAGCACGTGTCTCTTTGTTGTGTGCATGTATGTGTATCCTTTATTTATGTACTTGCATCGTCGATGGACGGTTGATAAGCTAAGTGCCAAGTAAGCACCTGACACATTCACAATTCCATTTCTATTCACACATTTAGTGTTGATAATACCTGAGTACAAATATTTGATTTGACACTATGCAGTTCAATACCCTGGAATTAGGACCTAACACATATACAGTCCAATACCCTGGAATTAGGACCTAACACATATACAGTCCAATACCCTGGAATGAGGACGGTCGCACAGAGGCAGCCCGTCCTGGTAGCGACTCACCGCTCCGCCAGAAGACCATCAGTATGGAGGAATTAATGAATTAAGTTAAATGTGCCGCCCGGAGACGACGATCCCATAAACACGTTCAAACAGGGTTTGACCTCGCACCCGTATGCTGGGAACTGTTTCTCACATGACGAACTCAAACAGATCGAAAGGCTGAATAAATAATCCTGTGTTCTGTATAGCACCCTAGGTGTCAGCAAGGTTATACAAATCTGGCAGTCCAGTGTGGGCGACGGGGTTTGCAAAAGTTTGCTTATGGACCTAGTAGTCTCATGGATGTAAGTACACATGTCGAATTATGTAAGAATATATGTTTGTATATATATATATATATATACTCGTATATATATATATATATATATATATATATATATGTGTGTATACACATATATAATATATATATATGTGTGTACACATATACGCTCAATCATTTGACTACACTAACATTGTGTAAATTAAAAGGGTGTATCTTTTTGACACACCTACAATTGCCAGACACATATTGGACAGACAATTTTATTTTCTAACATTAATCTTGGCGCTACGGCAATGCATCTGAAGCACGTCGTTTCACCTATTTGCTTCGGATATAATCTCCCTCATAGCCGGATCACCTGGGTATAGGCCCAACTATCACGGCGGCAATAAACATTGCTTGCGTCGACGTTGGAGTTTGAGAAGATAAGTGGAAGAAGTACGAAGGGATCCAATTTCACTCCAGGATATGCACTATAGCACTTGGTCTCTATTAGCTAGCATATCTATGTAGTACTAGATAGCATTGTATATGTAGTACTATATATGATTACCTCTCTTGGCTTATACGTAATTAATAATTAGTTGCATCACTTAGATTCTTATTGCTTGCGGACAAAAGCGGAAAATTATGTATACGGTTGTGCCAGCTGTTTTTGTTGTATTACTTTCGCTGACCTATTTTAATGCTCTAACCCTGGCAGGTTCAAGAATGGCCAGTAGTAATCGCATCAAAGAAATAATAAAACAACAACAACACTAGTAATATTTGTGTATTAGTACCATTGTCTTAATGTAGCATACGTTTTCCGAGACAGAATAGCAATGACTTCACTTTATGACAAGTAATCAGAAGCAACTTAGAAGATCGATACAGGAGCCGTTAAGAAGGTAAGTTTAACAATTTAAGTGTGCAATTTCCAGCAGAGCAAAACCAAACAATACATATGAGTAAGTGAGCTATGCAGAGCGTGAGCTAGCAGAGAACACTGTTCGTGATACATTTGCTGATGTCTTGAAACGTGATAGGTGCTACCCAAACATAAAAGGCGATAGGCGTGACACCTTCCTCCGGAGGACGATGGCAGAGGTTGAAGATGCAATTAAATAATTTAAAATGGGGTAGACTTTGTTTGTTATAACTATAACGAATTGCAGTTAGGACGATTCCGTCGTCGTGCCCAGTACTACAGCGCCGTTTTCTCCCTGAATATTGACGGATTACCGCTGACAAAAACTTGTGAGAGAGCACTGCAACCCTAAGACACTTAGTCCATACTGGCTTAGAATGTTTCCATAGTTTATCTAATTTAGCCTTTGTGATCCCACTTAAGCTGAAATAAACTGCGGCCGCCAACAGCGGAAAATGCAGCGTCGATCTTCGAATGCATGGATTCCTGCCAAGCTCACGGCTTGAAAACGTCGTTGATGGCTAAAAGGAATCAACAGTTGGAATCGAAGGTGGCTAAAATCTATGGCATCTACGTACCCAAGTACCAAGTTGGACCAAATTACAATATTTCAGCATAGCTGCCACTATTAGGATGCCGTGTAGAAACAATTGCTTACAGTCTATATACAATTTAGGCATTGGCAATATACTCTGGTGGATGTTCACGAATAATTAATTAAATTGTAACGCACATTCTTAACGAGCATAACTACAAGGAACAGAAAAACCTCGAAGTCTCGGACCCAGTAGCGAACTTGAAACCTGAGAGAGCTTGCCATGTAAAATTGCAGTAATCTGCATTATGATTTTTGATAGTCTAGACCACAGTCGACACAGGGTGCGTAACGGGGCATGTTAAAACAGATACAAAATGAATATAAGATAATCTTGAAAAAAACCGTCGCTTTGTCCCAATAGCTATAGGCATATTAAAGCCTAGCGACAGAAGAAAGACAATGTTTATTTGGGGTTTGGCAAGCAGGGGAAAGAATTTTTTGAAGGTGGAAAGCATTGGGAAGAGCGAAGGAGAGTAAGTTAGATAACTGGTACATCTCACATGCTCTAAAGAAAATGCCGCTTTTATGGCTGGCGTCAAATTGATAACAAAACAGTATACAATAATGACCATACTAATGGTGAGTAAGAGTATTATAGCTACAGTCTACATGCATTACTCATGTGCAAGTAGATACGTCGACAATGTTAATTTGTGTTATTCGGGCAGTAAGTGTTGGCACAATGCTGCAGTGTACCCACATCTTTCTGGTGTCATGTTGAAGGGCGCTTAGGGAAAGAGACGAAGGAGAGGAAAAAACAAAGCCAACAACGGTTTTCCACGTCAGCTCCGACCAACAGTCAATGGTAACTGGCAGACTTTTTGTACTGTAGAAGAAGAGACTGTCGTGCATAGCCTGAACAACCACGTACACCGCTCAAGTCGGAAGTCAAGAAACGATAGTAGAGTGTTGATAATAAACGTTACTAATGGCGGCTGTGGCCATCATGTTGGTCTCAAAGACGTGGATGGTTGACTGTTTAACAAGTAGGGAGATGCGGGCAAAACAGGACCGACGACCAGCACAATTCGAAAGCTATTAAACTACTAAAGCGGTCAAGGCAGATTATTGAACGAAGTTAAACAGAAGTGGTGGCGATAGAAGGAGGCAGGTCGCCGCGCTACTGGGCAAGATCGACAAGATGGCAGTTATGGTGGAGTCGCTGCCCCGTAGTTCCGTTTACCTCAGGCGTCATCGTCGTCGTTGCTTTCATCATCATCGCTGTCGTTGAAGCCGCCCCAATCGACGCTTCGTGGCCATGGTCGTTTGCCGTCCTGCTTCAATGACAAGAGCTTCAACTCCATAGCAGTATAAAGGGCTGCTTTGGCATAAATGTGGGGGAACAAAGTAAGGGCACGGGGCACCACCATCATTGAGACTACTACAGCGTCTCCTACTATAGCTTCTCCTACTACAGTAAGCATCGCTTCCATCACGTCCGTCTACTAGGTAGGTCCATCGCGGTCTCCCTCTCTCCCTCCGGTTGCGCGGCGGTAGGTAGTAAGCACATGTTGCTTTTCCTCCCGGTTGCCCCTCTCTCTCTCCCTCTCGCGCCCTTTCAGTCTCGATGTCGCTAAGTGCCGTTGGTTAAGCTTGTTGTATAACGCTGCTCGCACTACGTCTAGTTAAATAGTACACTTACTATGATTTCTACCCCTACGATGTCCCCCACGATGAGTGCAGTCGCCTTGCAAGTTGCTGCCGTTGCTGCTGCTTATAGTGTAGGATTTCAGAGAAACCGAAGCCAATGCACGCTGCACGCTTTTCGCCTTCGCGTTCGCCTTTCTTCCTTCGTCCCTTCGTTTGAGGGTGCATGCATGGGGTACACTAGCCCGTTGGCCTGCCTGTCCGCTTGCTGGCTCTGTCTGCATGCATGTTGGCTTGCTTACTTCGTTGCTTGCTTTGCATTTACGGACGCGAAGTCGCCGGGCCGCTCCTCGCTTCGCTGAAGCCAGCCCCTGTCGTGAAGCTCAAGTTCAAGCTCAACCTCGCCTCCTGTATGCGTCCTTCTTCCTAACGGCTGTGCCCCGTTCTTCCCACTAGCTGTGCCCGGCTCTCCCAATGGCTGTGCCCGGCTCTCCCCAATGGCTGGGCCCAGCTCTCCCTAATGGCTGTACCCAGTTCTTCCCAACGGCTCGCAGGTCTTCCCAACAACGGCTGACATACAATACGGTTGGCCTGTCCGTTTGCGTCTCGTCCCTCATCGTTTGTCGCGGCCGCCGCCGCCACCGCCTCACCAACATCAAGCGGCAGCAAAAGCACCACCAATAGCCGCAGCATGCAGCAGCAGCAGCAACTACAACATCGTTTATTCGATATACCCTTCAGTGTCTACATAGTCATAATACAAACATACATGCTCGTAGATTTATTTGGATGCATAACCGCCGTCACTGGCTCGATACGCCCGGTTACTTCTACTAGCGCGCTCGTTGTTGTTGCTGTCGTCGTCGTCGTTATTGTTGTTGTTGTTGTTGCTGCTGTTGTCGTTGTTATTGTAGTAGTTGTTGTTGTTGTTGTTGTTGCTGTCGTTGTCGTCGTTGTTGTTGTTGGCGTTGTTGGGTCTTGTTGGTGTTTTCGTTGTTGCTGGTTTCGTGTTGTCGTATTCATGATTCTCGCCCTTGTTGTGTTGTTATGATGGCTATCGACGCTGCCACTAGCATGAATTCGTGGCCCGCTTTGCGGCACTCGCTCGCTGCTATACAGACGCTGTCTTCCGCTGATAGGATTACCTCGGTCTTCGGCGTCGTGGCTGGGCCCGCCTAACGCAAACGTTGGCAGCGGTGGTGGCCGTGATGGTGGCGCAGGAGGCGCAGGCGAGGCGGCGGTAGTGGGGGTGGCCGTGATGGCGGTGACGGCACGAACGAATCGCCGTTGTTGGTCGTCGTCGTCGTTCGTCGTCGCCAACCTCGATGTCGTTGCTCAGCTTCGTGTTGGCTTCCTGGCGGCTTCGTGCTCGGCAAGCGGGAGGATGAGGGAAAGGGGCCGCAAAAAGAAGGGGGGGGCGGTGGGCGGCGGTATGGCACGCCTTCCTTCTGCGGCTTCAGCGGTTAGTAAACAGTGCAATGATGAGCTCAGTCAGATGGAGCGAGAGAATTAGAATCAGCGAAAGTGGATTGGGGGAGGCTGAAACTTGAAGAATCAGAGGTGGTGGGAACAAAACTGAACGAGAGAGAGAGAGAGAGATCGGTCAAGAGGAGATAGAGAGAGGGGGAGAAGAAAGACAGACAGGGCAGACGACTGAAAAACGGCAAAAACAAATACACATGCCACAACACCGACGCCAGTGGGTAAATATATATGTATAAATATATACATATATATGTAACCCTGCACCTCAGTATAGCGCTCACGCTACAGCATGCGAACCTGGATCGAACCTCGTCGTTTAAGCCAGTTCTTTTCTGGGCTCCGTTCCGAGTCGGGAACAGACCTGCTGAGGCCTACGTGTGGCTCGAAGTATCCAAAGATAATGGCGCACGATTCGCCATGAAATGCAACAGTGATTGCGCTTACTGACGACCAGCTAGAGGCATTGTTGAATTAAGAGAGGAGAAAAGAAGAATGTACATTTCATTCCGGATCAGGGCACGTTTGAAGCGCTGGCAAAAGGAAACTGCGTATGTCCATTGAGTTCAGGTTGCCTCGTGAAGTAAAAGAGTAATTGTAATAGCAGAAGATATATATGAGCGAAAGAAAAACAGGAAGATTAGTTGATTACCAGCTGTGGCCAACACTATGTTGTTCTTGTGATTGTCCTTGTTGTTGTTTTGTTGTTGTTGCTGCGGCAGAAACGGCACAAGCTGTATGACAGAAATACGCATTGTTCATCCGCGATTTTTAATGACAAGGCCGCGTTCAGCAGGACACGTTCAGCTTGCTTGGCACAAGGTGAGAGAAAATGAGACTTCGTTGTGAGATACTCAGAGAACCGTATAGAGAAGCACACCGACCGACGTGTGTGTGGCCGGGCATAGATAGGCCGGGCTGGCTGGCTCTCTCTTTCTCACTGCCTCAAAAGTAAGCCGCCAACAAACGCAAGTGGCTGCGGGCCGCCGCCACCACCACCACCGCCCGCCGCATTAACGACGATTAGTCACTCGATCGACAGAGCGTCAGGGCTTTGTATCAGGCCTCCACGCACTTCTACGTGCTCGAGTGGTGAGTCGAAGTTGTTCGAGGTAGGAGGACTTTAAACAGCGCCCTAGGAGAAACTGAATGCACCACGAGGACTAGAGGTTAACATATACGGTCTAATGACAACATGACATGTAACATGCGGCAGCACATAGAGATAGATCTATGTATGTGTGCTGCATCGTTAGCAGTTATCCGTGATAAATAATGCTGTAGTGGCTGCCATGCGGAGGAGGACTAGCGTTTAGAAGCCCACTTAGGCTGAAGGCAGTACCCCTTCAGCAGAGCAGCGTCGATAAGCTCACGTTGTGTTTGTAAGCTGTCTGTTACTAAATGATCTGGCCTTAATTAGTAACGCTTACAAAACTCAACAGGTTCATTCGGGTCAGTGACCACTATATACCGTATGGGCGAAACGATGCAATGACGTACTAATAAGTGTGTAATATTCGTTTTTCTCCCAATGGCCTTCTTGCCGTTCGGTATGTTGTCGCAATACTAGAACAAAACTGTATCTGGCTTCAACCGTGCGCCAAAAGCAACTGCAGTCATTTGAATGAAGCACAAAATAGCCTTGCAATTAAAGAAGCCCGTTAGTATTTTGCTGTCAGATAAATTGGCGAGTATATTTAAAAATCTGCCTTCACTTTTTCTTTCTATTTAACCGACACGTGCATAGCTATTTCACATGAAGCCCATTTCCACGTCCGGGTTCTCAATGCAGCCGTGCTGGAAAGGTAAATCCGTCATTAAGTTGCGGCATTTTTGACTTCGTGTTCCCGTGATGTATTTGAGCCATTTTTAGCGATACGGGCTTTTGCGGGGCGGCTCTCTAGAGACTCTGTCCGGCAAAAAGATCCGGCCTAGTTTAATTAATATTTAGCCGTAGTTGAATCGTTTGCGGTATTTTCATCTATTAAAAGCAGATATAGGCTCAGTCATTACGGTTTACCACGCCATATTTCATACGGCTTACTCAACACAATTTTAACATTTGACTTGCCACTACGCATAGAGTCATTAACCAAAGAGAATTGTGTAAATAAGCTTATGCAATTGAGTATCACGGAGATTTGCTTTCGAGCTTAGGAACAGGAAAGATTGAGAAACACGACGAATAATCCTTGTGACAATCAGAAAGAATCAACTTTAAAACAAATTTAGCGCTAAGCAACCAATCCAATATGTTTCCAATTTAAAAAGTTTTATGTCAATGCTTGGCGGATTAATACTGATTTTACCCTACTAATAAGTACGCTTCCGATATTACTTGTTGGAGGCTGGCATACCCAAAACCTCTTAGGCGCATCATCATGTATCAGGATCACCCGCGAGTCATCGATGACGAATTCGCCTAATCTAGCTTTGTGAACAATACAGCGTTTAGGCCAAGACGACTGTGCCTACGTAGCAGTATATTTGTTTGCGTCCTTGTCCGTGGGAGTAGATAAGGTGAGGCAAGAGGCTAGATTTGGATGTACTGGCCTAAGGGCTAGCTGCTAATGCTTACATTAGTAAGCGGAGAGCACGGCTGAAACTCAACGCAACTTTGCCTAAAGTTGGAACTGGTTGGAAACACAGCGATGAGCAGTGGCAGAGAGGAACAGTTGCAGCAGGCCTGACTACCTCGACTAAACAGAAGAGCAGCTGGAACTGAACTCTTGGGACTCTTCGCCAGAACTCGTTGTGAGGCGGATAAAGGAACAGAAAGGAGATGATGCAGTCGCAGAGTGCGAGGGATAACGCAGAGGGAACAGAAGGCCAACAAGAAGCATAAACAATATAGCTTTGCTCGCCCAACGAACGAAGTTGAACAGACAGCACGAGACCGCAGAAACAAGAGGCGCAGACGACAGCTAAGCTCAGGCCTGAATGAAGATGAGCCAGGCTGCTCGCAACCGGCGTTTGGGCTTATTTCACAGCACCCAGAAACTATACTTAATACTCAGTGAACTTCCCGTTAAGTCGGATAACCTCAAGAATGCGGTTTGGTATAGTGTTGAATAGATTTTGGATGACGTCCTGCAAGAGCTCGTCCCAAGCCTCGAAAATTGTTTTTCGTCGGTGTTAACTTATCGTGCAAGCCAGCTCCACACATTCTGGATGATACTAAGATGAAAACGAAGTCTGGCCCTCCCATCAGCTCAAAATGCGCCGATTGCTTTTTTAGTAAATCCCTATAGCACGTCGAATAAGCACGACCGTCTAAAAATACAATCGACTACTTTGTATGATACCCGACAGTGGCCCAAATCACCACTGAACCGGCACCTGAATTACGTTTTTGACAAAATTCGCTCTTCCTTGCAGACATCGTGCGTAGTTAAATCGATCCGGCTCGTCAAAGTTAAACTTTTTTCATCCGAAAAGAGCACTCTGTGTCACTCAGTAGTCCATGACATCGTATCGTGGGCACTCAGTGGTCCATGACATCGTATCGTGGGCACTCAGTGGTCCATGTGGCCGCCGCAATTGCCCTCGCCAAGGGCGCAAAGTTTGACGCTTTCTTCAGAATTGCAGCTTGCTTCGTTCCGAAATGGCATTTCGACGCCCAGAACTATTTTTTACGGCGTATTTTTACCTAAATTAACAAAGTTATTCACTACTTGGAGAAAACGCCCCAATTTCGCGATTAGAGAGACCGATATCCTTATAAGCCTTGGTATGAGCCCCTTCGTCACTCATGAGGCGCCAGCCTAAGCCTATCGTTTCAATCAAGAAAAAACTTCTGGTAGGAGGTCTGCCTTTGTGTCTGTTGAACCGTGAAATGAGCCCAAACGTCTTTAATCTGCTTAATTCACTCGTTAAGACATGCATCTTGCTAGTGGCATTATATATTTTTTGTAGTGTAGCTGCGTCAAATATAGGGATCCCGTGTTTCAAAGTAATCCGAGACTCCAAATGTCGATAAAATTCTTCGCTGTTACTCTATGACCATCTAGCGCTGTTGTCTTTGTACGATTGGTTACAACAAATGCGCTTAATATGGCAAAAGTTAAACAAAAAAGTTTTAAAAAAGTGGCCTTTTACTTTTTCGGGGAGTGTATATCTATTTGCTTGTGTTATATATATATATATATATATATATATATATATATATATATATATATATATATAGTTTATATTTATGCATTTGTATTTGACTTAATGTTTCCTTTGCGTGCATTTGAACGCGTTTATAACAACGTAGCTAATTGACAAATGGATATATGTAGTTGCAGCCAACGAACGATACGGCAAGCCCGCAGCTGGTCACTGAACACCTGTGGTAGCCGCTGTACTGACTGACTCTGGCCTGCCCTAGCTAGTCGCCTCGACTTTATGCTTTGATATATACACGCAAAGTAAATATATATATATATATATTTCTGTCCCTTCTCGGTCAATTTCGTTGTGGCCTTGCTGCGTCTTGTAAGCGCGTTTTAGTGAGGAGGGCCTATCTTGGCGATCACGATGCAGACCCGAGGACTGCCGCCTGTATGCCTGCCTGTTCGACCTCCGAACAAACCAATCCTTTTGCCTGAGTGATCTACGCGCCGGCCGGCCGGCCATGTTTCGAGAAGCGGTAACCGATGAGGTCCTCAGTTTAGAGCTCTTGAAACGCCCGCGAGCGTAGTCGTCTACAAGTACTCCCTGTACTAGCGCGACTTCGAAGTAAGTACGCGGTGCCCAGACCGTATGCTCCAGCCCCGCCTAGTCAACGGCTTGATCTCGACACAGGCATCGCGAAAGTGGGCCGCCGTCTAGTACCGATGTAGGTGTATGGCCGGAACGCGAACGGAGAATAAATTGTAAGCATTCTTCATATCATCATCATTATGACAATTACTCGTATCATCATCATCTTCATCATTTTCTTTCTTCATCATCATCATCATCATCGTAATCATCATTATCATCATCTACTTTAGCATCCTGTTCTTAGAGAATCAACCGTATTAATTGCAGTGGTATGGTGGCTGGTGAGGTACATTACGCCGTTACGGGCGTGCCGTCATAAGTCTAATTGCGACGTACCGTGTATGCACACCGAGGTCAGGCTGATCGATACACTAAAGAAGCATCACTGGTAATCTACAATCATAATTACGTACGATGTGTTTCCGTGCAGCTGCCGGCCTCCGCCTGCTCGGGTAGCGAAAAGGCATTCGAACGACTTCGAATTCGAATAGGCCGAGCCTTCTTTGCCACCCACAGTTCATCCCACAGTAGCTAGGACAGCCGCTCAGGACAGGCAGTGCCTTAATTTGAATTCTTACTTTGCCATATACGGGCGAACCCGGTGCAAGGATTCTCCTCTTTCCCGCTAGCAGTAGCTTTGAGCCGAGTGCCCCACCCTACGTCCATTGAGCCTTGATTTGCGAATCGTCGTAAGGCCCACGCTAGTTAGACTCGGTCTCGATCGTGCGGCGGTATAAGATGCCCCTATCTTAGAAAAAAACTACTACTACTATCTACGCGCCAATATAGATAAATAAAATAGATATATATATATGATATATAAATATATACATATATTAATAGATATAGAGATATATATATATATATATATATATATATATATATATATATATATATAGATATATATAATATAATATATATAATATATACATATATATATATATATATATATATATATATATAAATATATACAGGGTGTTTGGAAAGTTTTTTTCAGCGTAGTTCGGAATTGTAGAGCTTGTTAAAGCAAACATTTTTTCCAATAGAACATGGTCTCTGAGAAGTCTTGTTTCGGAATGAGAGTTAGATTACTACAATTTGTGACACTAGTGTTTTTGCCCAACATAGGAGCGTAAAATGAGCTGTTGCGAGACAACCAGTCCTCCTAAACAGATACTAAGCATACCGTCTTCCTGAGAAAATTCTGCTTTTTCCGAAGAACATGTAAGAGTGGTTAGAAGATACGACACGGTCGTTTAGAAGAGAATTCGAAAAATTTAAGTTTTTTATTAGCTTTCACGCCAAATACCTCAAATCATTACCATACGACCACTCACGGCGCTCAAAACTAACACGTTCAGGCAAATGCGCATTTCATGATGATCATTTTGGCACCACACTTATGGCAACGGTAGCTGTGGTTGCGGAAGTAATTACGATTTTTTGGCCAGATGTCGAGATTGAGTGCATGCAAAAATTACTTTGTTCCAGAAAGTTTTGAAGAGCGATATATGGAATTGTAGAGCTCGTTAAAGGAAATAATTTTTCCAATGGAACATGGTTTCTGAAAAGTCTTGTTTTGGAGTGAAAGTGATATTACTACAATTTGTGTCACTGGTGTTTTCGCCCGACATAAGAACATGAAATGTGCAATTACAAGACAACCAGTTCTCCTATACAGAAACTAAGCACACCGTCGTATTCGTGGGAAAATTCTAGAAGAACATATAATATTGCCTAGAAGATGCGACACAATCGTTTAGAAAATATTCAGCAAAAAATTAAGTACTCTTTTTAGCCTTTGCGTTCAATATCTCTAAATCATAACTCTACGACCAATCACAGCGCTCAAAACTAACGCATGCAGGCAAATGCGCATTCATGCCGATCATTTTGGTATATAATACATAGCAGTGCGACCCGTGATTGCGGTGTAATTGAGATTGAGTGCATGCATAAATGATCTACTAGCACTCTAGGTCATTTTTGCATGCACTCAATCTCGACATCTGGCCGAAAAATCGTAGTTACTCCGCAATCACAGCTCGCACTGACATAGATTTGGTACCAAAATTATCGTCATGCGCATTTGCTTGAATGTATTAGTTCTGAGCGCTGTGATTGGTCGTAGGGTAACGATTTTGAAGTATTTGGCGTGAAAGTTAATAATTAACTTCATTTTTCGCAAATTCTCTTCTAAACGACCGTGTCGTATCTTCTGACCAGCCTTACATGTTCCTCAGAAGAAGCACAATTTTCGCGGGAGTAACTATGACTCTCTTACCGGCCTTGGTCCGCTGGTGCGTGACTGCCACGCGCTGCGGGGACCTTCACTGGCCCACTTGTAAGTTAGTCAGACGGTACAAACTCCCGAAACCGACACTCCCGTGTTTTAAGAACTAACCGGGGGGCAAGGCATACGATAGATTTGGGTGTCAACGAATTCATATTGTCATCCTGTCGTGGCCCATTCGAGGGCTGTTAAGGCTACTGCCAATACGGGGGGCTTGTGCTGCATAGAAGCCCCCCGGGCTGGACGGTTAACGCCCCGAGTGACACTCGGTGGTACCGTCCGGGACGCCTGCTGCCTTGGCTTAATAGGCAAAATGAGCGAGAAGTGGCCACACGAACGCAGACCACCGGTCGAGAGGGCCTTCTGGCCCCGTATTTTACGGGGAACCCCTGCTCTGGAGTGGTCCAATGCCCTTCGGGGAGAAGGTATATTCCGGGGTGTAACGCGGAATCGCGAGGTGAATGCGTCTAATCGGTACGGTGGAGTAGTGTGGTACCCCCATTCCAAACCTCGATAGGGGGGAGGGTGGGGGATCTGCTGGCCTGTCAATTCGGGCTGGTGGGCACTCCCGTTCGGGTCAGCGCGTATTAAATCGCGGTTAAAGGGCGGGAGTGTAAGTATTTCTCTCTTTTGCTATATATATATAAACAATAATAGCATCTGCATCTGTTACTGTACGGTTGATTACTGGTAGTTTCGCTATTATTATTACTACAAATGCTTTAAAGTGGTGAAGTTCGGAAGATTCATACCGGTTCTAGTCGCAGTGGCTTAGTGCGAGTGGCTTCTCACTTAACAAAAAAAGCGACAACAACAAAAAGAACAACGATGAGGTGTAAAGGCAACATTAGCAACATAAACAAAAAAAGCCACTATACGATTTATTTCGACTAGACCTTAGCTTGGGTTCTTTCTAATCCGAGTGCGAAACGTGTGCGACTCTCTTCCGTTTCTTATTGATCTAAGTCAGGCTGAATATGTGTGTGTGTGTGTATGCCGCCGCTCCCGCCACCGCCGCTACCGCTACCGAGTAGAGCATAGAGTGTGGGGGCTTCGTCAGAACGCACGACACATTACACTGCACCAAAGGATCGGTCGGCTTTGTATTGTCTCAGTCACACAGCGGCACCAGCGGTAGTCTACAATGGGTCGTGCCTCGATTTCGCGCCCGCGACCAACGAATGATATGCCCAATTTGGCGTCAATACTGCGACGTCGTCGTCGTCGTCGTCGTCGCGTTCGCTTCGCTTTCAGAGCATCATAGCTTCGGCCTTTGGTCAGCAGCCTACACAACAATACGCAGAAACACAGAGAGATAGACAGACAGACCGCCGACCTACCGACGCGGTGGAACACGACGAAATCGGCTCGTCTGGCTGAACCAGACTTTGCGTGGGGACGCTGTTCGCTCGGTCGTCCAACCGCCCATCGTTGTTGCGTGCGTGAATTTTGCCAATTTAGCCGGCGTTACGACGTCTTCAACGTCATCGTCGCCTTCTTCTTCTTTAACGTTCGCGTGATGTACCGAATGCCGCTGGCCATTGCGCCTTGACCATTCAATAACCAATATCGGTACAAATATAAGATTTATATATATATATATATATATATATATATATATAAAAACGTACGTTTATACCGATATCGGTTATTAAGTTGTCAAGGCGCAAATATATTGCGGACAGACGTCCTGAACAGATGATATTCCAACAAGGAAGATGTGACCGCCCAACATGACAACGCCCGGCCAGATACGTTTATGCAATATACAATTGTGCAAATCTTGTTTAAAAAACCATTTTTGTGCAAAAAATAGATTTACACGCATTTTTTGAGGCAGTTATGAAATAGCACACTATATTCAATGACCAATCAATAACTCGCGTTCTTACCGCAGTTAAGAGCATGGTTTCTAATAATTTGGAGAACTTGGCGGATAAAAAGTTTGTAGCATTGCTTGTTTCCAACTTCAAAATTTCAATGCAAAGCTTGTGCCGACCATAGCCCGGAGAAAGAGACGTTTTCCGGAAGTATGAAAACTAAAGATTATGTGTCTTAGTTCCGAATTGCGTTTGTAGCAAGTCGGGAACTGGCTTCGAAGTAATGCCAAAGTAGTACCGAGCCTGGGGGGAGGGAGGAATCCGGGTTTAGTGGGTATGTGAGTCCTACACTAGTCACGCTGGCTGCTAGCGGCGCATGTGCATCATGCATTCTCGAAACCTCCCAGATAAAAAAAAAGCAGGTCGGAAAACTGTAACATGTCAGACCCTCTAGTGACAATGAAGCAGAACGGGCACTGTGATGTGATTAGACCAGGACCGCCGGGCTCCTATTACTGAATTGCAGCAGTTTTCACAGCTTAGGTTAGCTTTGTTTTAGAACCGGTGCCATACCAGCCCAAGTAAGCTGGGGCGGCAGACTCACACAAATACATACGAAGAGACCGCACGAGTCTAAAATAAGGCAAAAACAAATTTCAAAGTTTAGAATTGCTATCTAGACACGCGCATACATTTCGAAGTGCTACTCGTAACTTTTGAGACTAAATTAGCAAGATTATCTGGGCCGATTTGCCGCCAACGAAACCTGGACGCACCTGACCAGGAAGAATAGAAGGAGAGAGCGGGACGATGTCCCGAAGGAGTGGACTTACCTCTTACCTCTCACCAAGTTAAGAAGGCACATCTCGACCGGAATGATTTTGTCAACCGTTTTCTAAGATGCAAAGGTATTCTAACAAGTGACTGCCTTGATACGGGGGGGGGGGGTACGACGCAGCATTTTGAACCAACTGATGGCTGATCTAATTTGAAGAGCATCCCCTACATTCTCCCGCCTTATATGGGTCTTTAAGGATTTGTACAACAAACTTTGGGGTTTAGTACAGCTCGGCGATAAAATCTTTTTTTGGTTCAATGAAATGAGGGGGCCGAAATGTTTTCCTTTGGGTGTGCGTGAAATTAATATAAATAATAATGGTTTTATCGAGCTTTTTATCCTGACACATATTTTCTAAATCTGCGGTTGAGAAAGTTCCAGTTAACACACCGACAAACCAATCATATTTGCGTGTTTAAAAGAGCATTTGAATCTGCCGTATCACAAACCACGTTAGCTCGAAGCAGAGACAATGTTGTAACAAAGATAACTCTCAGGAAATGAAACTCCGTAATTATTATATTTAAGCGTTTACGCTCAATTACTCATTTTTTATATAATGCTAATATTAAAATCACGTCCGAATCCGAGTAATCCATTTCATACAGCAAGTCGAAACGCTAGCGTGTGTGTATGTATTCACTTTGATGTGTGTGTGTCACAAAGCTTGTGTTACTTCTCAACCGCAGTTCGTAGCACCATGAACTTGAAACAAAATTGATCGTTATTAGATATTCATTCGTTTAGACGTAGCAGTTAATATGAGCATAATGTAAAAAATAATTCATTGAGCGTAAAAGCCAAAATTAACGAATTGCAAAGTTGTATTTCGAGAATATTAGAATTTTTGTATGACCGGGTCTCTCACAATCGCAGCTCTATGGAAGATATTTCCGCCCCCCCCCCCCCGTTCCACTAAAAAAAATCATTTGCCAAGTTGTACTGAACCACAAAGTTTGTAAAGGGGTGTATGTACAATGGTTCATAAATATATATATATATATATATATATATGTTTTTGAAAAACATACAGTGTGTTACCAACAGGAAAATAAAAAAGTATTATTACAAATTTTATTTTACCTACTTGTTCTGTTCACCAGTAATGACTTTGATAATAATACTTTACTGTTACAGACTATGTGTTTGCTAATAAAATACCACAGACAACCGTGCTATAGATTGATCTTACGTCAGAGGACGCTGCACAAATTGGTTGCCTGTCGGTCTTAGTTTGGTTGTGGATCGTGGACGTGCCAGTGTGCTTCTTGCGACTACATAGCACCTAGATAATAGGGTGAGGTAATAAGATAGCTACCTCAATTGTCCTCCCGGCTTCGTCCGGGAGGCAACGAAACGAGTGCTCGATCGAATACGTTTTTTTTCTGTGGTTCGAAAAACTCGAAGGTTATGACGCCAATGACGCGGAGCTGGAGAAAAAAACATCGTTTCATAGACATGTGTTTCTTGCCTGCGCTAGTGAGTGATGTTTACTAATAGTAAAGCAAGTTAAGGAAAACGATCAACTGCAATTGATAAGAGTACAACGTACGGTGCCCTAGCCAAACTCACAAGTAAAGAAGTACGAAAAGTACGAAAAGACACGAACTGAGTAAGTACACAGCCTACATCAGCTCGTCACGCTATGGCAAGACGGCATGACGCTCGACGAGCACAGTGATGTCCTGCAACGCACGGCCGAAGAGTGTGAAATTTAACTGCACACCATTAATCAGCGCTGTTTACAATCGGATTAGTGGACAGAACAACAATTACCGTTGTCAGGAATACAGTGAGCAGGCCCATAATGAAAGACACCCTCAAATGTGCAAAGCGCCATCAAAGTTGTTCACAGTGCATCGAAATCGTTTCAAAATAGGTCATGCAACAGCCAACAGTCACCAATAAATTCTACTTGTGACACCATACGACATATAATAACAGTGACGACGGCAACAGCAACGACAATAAAAACAACGATAGTCAAAAATCATCGTCGTCACCGATGTCGAAGCAAGGCTAGAACAACAAACCATAGCAATACAGCGAACGACATCCAATCAAGTTAAGCAAACACATCCTGTTACGGCCGAGAAATAAAGAAGCCAGAGAGCCACTAGACTTGCAATTTGCTGCGAACGAGAGGATGTTACAGGATGTTACATATGTTCACCAGCAAATTACTACAGACAACCGCGCTATTGATTGGTAGCAGAATGTTTTTCCTTGCCATGTGAGTCCTCTCTCAATCGTCAGAGGACGCTGCACGAATCGGTTGCCAGTCTTGGGATCCGGCTGTGGATCGTGAGCGCGCCAGTGTGCTTCTTGCGACTAGATAGCACCCAGATATTGTCTACTATGGTTTTGTTGTTATTCTAATAACATTTGTACGTGCAACGTCGCTGAAATTGTACCACAGATGTCCTGGTAATGTGTATTGGGGATCATTTGGTCAGTGGGTTTGAAAGTCCCACACCACCTCGACTCCAGGGTGTGCATTCTGCATGTTCGTTCGTGGCCACAATAATAAAAGACAGCGACATGTTCAATACCGATATAGAATGCTGCACCACTGAAATAATTACTTGCGTATGACGTCTGAAACGCGATTATGCTATGCTATTATATGTTGCCGATGCCACCCCTACAGCGTATGTTCTAATGACAGGCATGATGTGTCTACTATGTTTGATTCGTGTGCGCATGCTGCATAAACACTGAACTAAGCGTGTATTGTTTCATTGATGCCTACCAAGGGATTCGCATAGGGATGGCTCCTCGCAATGTTTCGACTGTTTCAGTGGATTGCTTTGCGGCCAAGCGGGTGAAGCGTTGCGGTTCTATACGCGCGTTCACAATATCCAGGTGTATAGTACAGGTATCGATCAACATGTAGTTTGTTTTTTCATGTTTCCGACCTTGCCGTACATCTTATCGAATCGAGCGCACTCGCAGATGTCGGCTTTGACCGTTCCGAGTTGGCCTGCCAAGCAGTCAGAACCTCTCTAAGACGAAGTCTGTCCCAAAACCCTTCAGATCGAGCTCTGGGCGCGTCATTGGCCACCCTTACGCCACTGCTGTCGCTGTTGCTGCCGCTTCTTCTAATTCTACTACTAGAGCTACTACAACTGTTACTACCAGTAGTTCACCTATCACTACTTGGCCTTATTGGATAGTCGAACCTTCGACGTGATTGCATTTCGTTTCGAGGAGCCGAAGGGCCGAAATAATCCTATTCGTCATGTGCAAAGGATCCTTGTCGTTGCCGTCGTGATAGTAGTAATGGTATTGTAGTAGTAGTAGTAGTAGTAGTAATAGCGTAGCCGTTGTAGCCATGTTCAGGCCAAAGCTCAATCGCGCACTCTAAGCAGTGCAGTCTGTGCAGGCAGCTTCCGACGTTGTTATTGATGTCGCCGTTGCTGTTGTCATCGTTGTTGCTGTTGTTGTTGTTGTTTTGTTGACGTCGTCGTCGTCGTCGTTTACATCATCATCACCATCGTCATCACATCATCATCATCATTATCATCATGAAATCTCTGCAGCCAACATTCACGGCGTCTGCTCTCCTGCTTTTATCCGTTCATCTAGCCAGCCATTTATCCCGCTCCAGTACGTGCCTTTCCAGTCCACTCCTCGACGCCCCAAGGCTAGAATCGACGGAAAGAGGTGTTGTAGTTCCGCACAAACGCAACGCACACACACACACTCATCTGGCTTTGCTCTCTCGGAATTAAATATAATTCTCATTTCGGCCGCTCGCAAGCGAAGCTCATCTGTCTGTGCGACGCACTTGGTTCGCGCTTCCTGCGTTATTTTGCCCTGACACAGACGTACAGGCTGACTGACGTACCGCCGTAACCGACGAGATGGGTTAGTGTGCTGGCGGGAAGGACTTCCGATACACACGTGCCACCGGCGCATCATGGGTTTTTCCTGCACAAATTTTGCTCCCGAAGTAAAACAGTGCATTTTGTTTGTTGAATGAACCACGTTTACTACTGCTACTGCGTGACGATTCGTATTGCGATTGCTACTTGCACTACAACTGCCGTTCCTGTGCGTCATCGTGTATGCATGTATATATATATATATATATATATTTATTTATATATATATATATAATTACACGACGTTTTCTTTGGCCATCTCACCTTGGTTATGCTGGATCATTGCGTCTCTCTCTTTCTCTCTGTCGTTTGATGCGCGTCCTTCGAGCAAAACATGGCCATTTACGTGGCCACGTGCAACGGTGCTCGGCCGTTTCTGTTGCTGCCGCCACCCTCGGCATCCGCCACGCACGTCAAACGAGGCGGCCTATGTATGTGGGCCAGTGAAGGCGCTCATTCGTTGTGTTGCACGTTGTATGTTGCTGTTGTTGCTACTGCTGCTGCCGCTGTTGTTCGCGTCGGCAACAGTTTCGGTGTGTGGCTAGCGTGTAACGGTAATTCGTTTAAACACTCCTTTGCAAGAAAGCGGGACGCACGGCGAACGGAAACCCGCCAGGCAACCAAGAAAAAGAAACATTAGAAGTCACAATGCTGCTAACGTCTTCCACCTGACTCGGCCTCGCACCTCGCACTTCTCTTTCTTCCTCTTATTCTTTTCTTTTTCTTCTTCTTCTTCTTCATCTTGTGCTTCTATTGTTTTCGGTTTACTTCTCGCCTTCTTTTAATTTTTTATATGTATATTCTTCATATGTTCTCTTTTCTCCAGTTCTCTTTCACCTTTCCAGAGATTGTTCTTCCTTTTCCTACGTTTTTCTCCTTTCGTCCATATAATTCCTCTTCACTTTCATCCTACCGCCCCCCCTAAAACGCTCTATGCATACGCCCCCAATCCATCATGGGGGCACGTCGTTCCTTCGCTTGCCCCCAGGCTCATTTTCGTCGAGGGTGGTCGGTTGCGCCGCTCGCTTGCCGCACGTCAGCAGAATCGCAAAGCGTAACGCGGTGCATAGTAGCCTCTCAAATTTGACCAAACAAAAGCATTTTCATCCTCCACTATACACCTTCCTCTATACGCCTCTAGTTCCTTTTTTAACACTCTCTCTCTCTCTATATATATATACACACGAGTACAAATTATAAGAAAACGGGCAGCACCACAGCGAGGGGCGCTTTGGGCATTTACGCACGCGCATGTTTATCATCATGTCGGTCGATATAAATCATCTGTATGCATGTGTGCATGCATTTCTACGTATGCGTATATAAAGATATGTACGACGTACATGTAATTACGTACCTATGTATGTCAGAATGGGTATATGTGCCTCTACCCTACGTTATCTGTTTGTATAGGCGTGTGTATCTTTGTGTGGATGTAAGCGCCTGCTTGCGAGCGTCTAGTCTAGCGTAGTAGTGACTGCAGCACCATCAACAGCAGCAGCTGCAGCAGCAGCAGCAGCAGCAGCAGCGCCATCGGCAAGAGATGGACTAGGTGAATAACCGGACCCGCATGGAAGCGCTTTCCAGTCGTGCGACGAAAGAGGTGGGCAGAGCTGTCGAACGCGGACTGTCCTTTCGCCCGTTCTAGCAGATGGTTGCTCAATCTCTCACGGGTATCTTGCTCTTGCTGCTGCCGCTGTGCTGTAGCTATCAACAAACTTGTTGTTGCTGATGTTGCCGTTGTTGTTGTTGTTGTCGTCGTTGTCGCTCGTTGTTGTTGTTGTTGCTAAGAAGTCTTAGGGGAGTTAGCAGACCGGACGGCGGCCGCGGCAGCATCAGCAAAGCCAGCAGTGGAACACGCGGTCTTCTATCGATCCGGTGGAAGCTCAGCTTAGCTCGTTCTCGTTCCAGAGGTAGAAAGAAGAAAATGCACCACTCGATGGATTGACGCGCTGCGTGGGCTCCGACACGCTGTCAGTGAGCCAACTCGAGGGTGTTATGGTGACGCCTCGAACCGACGTCTCTGTATCTCCGTGTCGCGCTTCTGGCATTGGTTTGCTACTCCCTCCTCCCGGCTTTCTGATCTGTCCATCTGGACGACATGGGCGATGCGATACCAACTACCGCTGGCCGATTACCGACTACAGTCAGAAGCTGCAAAGGCGGCTGGCAAAGGGCTGGATTCGTAACGCGCTTGATGGGTGTCTTACGAATAGCGCTTACTGGCCGCATTACGGACAACGGCAGCAGCAGCCGCAGTAAGAACGCGGAGGCCGAAAGACGCTAAGAGGAACATACTTGGCGGAGGAGGAAAAGCTCATATAGCTAGCTATCCCTTACGTTTCCCCGTCTACCCGACCGCAATGCCTTGTCAAACGCATACGCAGAAAGAAACAAATAGGGAATGAACGACAGATAGGAAAATTAAGGGAAAGAAGGGAAAAAGAGGCGGCAGAGCTGGCACGAGTTTTCAGGTTTACTTAGTGTCCTGTTGTTTGATTGCAATTCCACCAGCGTAGAGGTGTGTGTGTACGAATAGTGGACAACTGTGGTGCTCGCTATAGTAGTGGCATTGAAATATCGCCTAGTGACAACAACAACAACAACAGCGACATCGACAACAACAACAGCGACATCGACAACAACAACAACAGCAACAGCAACAACAACAACAACACACGCAGAGTATCGATCGATCGACAAGTCTCCGAGTGCGATTCCAGGATCTGGCCGAAAAGAAGTGAAAGGGTGACGACAAGAGACGGGTCTATATTCGGCCGGACGGTCGGTCGGTCGGTTAGCGCCAGGCCACGAGTCGCCCATCAGTAGCAATAAACAGTGCGATTGATGCTAGAGTGTCGCGTGATTGAACAGCACCATTTACAGCATCAAAATACAGAATCAGAGCAGACCATTACAGCGAGAGAGAAAGGTCTCAAATCCAGGCCCAGGTTGATCTCTGTTCCTGCGACGACTATGACATAGTTTGCATAATCACTTAAGACGCCACTAACTAACCTAACACGATTGGCGCTACTGGGCATGTTCTTGAAGTTCCCGTAGCCAGATCTACAATCCCCTTCAACACGATCGCGCTCTCAAATCAGCAGAAAGTAACGTGAGCGAGTAGACTGCGTGCCGCGAACCGTTGAAGAAAACCGACTACATGTTCACTGAACGTGCTTGTTGTGCAGCCGGGCAACGATTTACGTACGACGTATCGGATCGCAATGTCGCTCCATGTCGCCGATACGCAGTCACGCAGCAAAGATCAAAAGAAGAACCAGTAAGTGTAGTAAATATGCTATTCTGGGCCATTCACCTACAAAGTCGTGTATAGATGCGGCCTGCTTGCCGTACGTGCTATGCAAGTACGAGAATCATGTGGGCGGCCGAATCGGACACCCGACGCGCATCGCAGGCAAAACGATGGCATACGCCTAGATAAACGAAATGGCGCTATTGACATCAGAACAGATTGTCACCACCTCCTTGTTCAATCTCTGTTCTAGATGCCTTCGATGCTTACTTTTATACTTACTTTATACTTACTTTCGTTAAGGGCATACCAGTAAGCTAGATACATTTCTTACTTGCCCAGCAAACGGATTTAACGTAATGTTTTCTATCGGGACTTTGCAACGGGTCGAGATAAATACATACACACATGTTGCACAGGTTGCACTCATCAATTCTCTTTAATCTTTTATGGAGGTTGGATGGTAATGCACCATCTCTTTTTTATTGAGACATTTGTGCTCCCCTTTTTTTCCCGATCATGGCCGATTTTTAGCCCACTCTGGCATTCACCTTGTCTAAATTGGGAACCATGAAAACCAATTTTAGGAGTGGCTGGTCTGGGTCTCGAACCCCAGGCCTCCCGAATGCAAGGAAAAAGCTTTTGCCATTAAGCCATCTTGCTCGATTTGCACATTTGACTGTTAGTAATTATTCGCAATTAAGCATTAAAACACTGCCAACGTATACACAACCTAGTGGTATGTTATGAGCAGTGTTAAAACTATACATTTCAATTATGACAAAGGTGACTACGAAGGGATGATCACTAATCTAACTGCGACAAACTGGTCTATGTTTTTCTCAGCCTGCCCTAACGTGGACGACATGTACAATAAGTTTGTGAGTTACATGTTCTTCCTGCTTGAAGTATTTGTGCCTCAGAGGGCCTCAGATACCGATGAAAAGCTAAATTCTGGCATTCAACGGGTCAGCCGCCAACTGAATAAAGCCACGCAGAAAAACGGTCCAGCGCTACAGAAGAAACTGAAGAGAATGCTGCATAGAAAACGAATTATGGAAGAGAGCAGCGTCGCGCAGTCGACTGCTCCCAATGCTGTGCACAAATACGTGCAGAAGCGTATGAGGATCAAGGACAGTCTTGCCTCGATTAGAAGACCCGACGGTACAATCGCCACTGACGACCAGGAGAAAGCAGAAATTCTTAGAAATGTCTTTGCAGCTACCTATCCCACATATGAAGAACTGCAGACACGGAACGCAGACGTCGCTCCACCTATATCAACGCCAACGCCCGAAAATGTGAGCGTTGTGAACGACGTAGACGCATCTCCTGAAAACATCCTTAAGCATCTCCGCAAGCTTGCCAACAAGCGGAGCGCAACCCCTGACGGTATTCCAGCTTTTGTCTATAAAAAGTGTGGCTACGACGTATGCGTACCACTTTCTATGATTTTCCGCCGATCCCTGGAGGAAGAAACTGTACCTAGTCTCTTTCGGTGTGCTATTGTATGTCCGGTACACAAACGAGGACAAAAAAGTGATCCGAATAATAAAAGGCCAGTTTCACTCACCTCCGTCCCATGCAAACTATTTGAGAAGGCCATCGCCGAAGAGATCTATCGAAACGCAAATGCACAAGGCCTTATTTCGAGGGAACAATTTGCGTATCGTCCCGCTCACTCGACTCTCTTGCAACTGCTCGAGACCCAAAATGACTGGTGTCTGCTTTTAAATGATGGAAGAGCATTTGACTGTGTGTACTTCGATTTTAAATCTGCCTTCGAAAGCACCACGCACTCAAAGCTGCTTAAACTTCTGCCGCAATACGGAGTTGGTAGTCGTATAGTTAACTGGATTAGGGCTTTTCTGTCGGATAGACTTTTTAGAGTTAGGGTTAATAATTGCCTATCATCAACGGCAGAAGTCACATCTGGCTGTCCGCAGGGTACCATACTTGGGCCATTAATGTACATATTGTATACTGACTCTATGAAACACATAATACCTCAACATGTGCAGGTAAAGATATATGCTGACGATGTAAAAATGTATACACCTGTAGATAATGCAAATCATATTGTTTCCTTCCAAGGAACACTAAACAAATTTACAGAATGGTGCAAAGGACTTGATCTTAAACTGTCGGTGGATAAGTGTGCTGTCCTTCACTTTGGCCACAACAATCCTGCTCATATATATACATTGGGCACTAAGGAGTTAACTGCAAAAAGATCTATAAAAGACCTAGGTGTGTTAACGGCATCCAATTTAAACTATGCTCCTCACATTCTAGAAATAGCAACGTCGGCTACGAGGAGAATGAACTGGATTCTGCGTTCTTTTGTGATCAAACAACCCTCTCTGTATGTAAGACTATATAAACAATATGTTCTCCCGATTTTGGTATATGCCTCACCTGTGTGGAATCTAGGTTATTCTCGTGATGAAAAGATACTGGCCGGTATTCATAAAAAGTTTGTTAAACGTGTTGCATATCGTTGTAACGTTAGCGAAGACGATGTTAAATGCGACAATATTGTTGAAATGTTAGATAGAATTGACATACGCACGTTTACTCGCATATGTAACGGCCCGAGCAAGCAGGGAGATTTTTTAACATGAATACTACAAACACTCGCTCGAGAATCAATCTCCAGGCTAAAATGATTGCCAGGAAAGCGATTGTTAACAAAATGTTTGCATGGCGCTTAGTCCGTAAGCTTAACCATGTACAACCCGCCGCCTGAAGGCCGACTTGCGATAACCTTCATCTGTGATCTCAATAAAGCCCCCTGCTAAAGGGTGTGTGAATATATATATATAATTTATTGCCGTTCTCTCTCTCTCTCTCTTTTTCTCTATACATATCTATATAAACACATATATGTTTCTGCGGCTCTGTGGGGATCTGTATCGCTTATGGCAATTCGGCTAGCTATTTCTGTTTCGATATCTGTATCGAGAAACGGTCGCTGGAATTGCCGGTGCTTGAGAAGAGACAAAGAGCGCCGGTCACCGCTGAGAACTACTCCTTTGTGCTGTCAGCAGGGATATCAAGTAAAGCCCACAGCGGAAGCGGTCTTGTCTTGGTTTCCGCCCCACCAAAAGGATATTTCCGTTTGCCAAGGTCGCTGCAGTTACCGCCTAGGACTTGACAATTGTGAAAAAGCCGATGTCGTCGCCGTCGCCTTCGTGGCCGTCTGTGGCCTCTGTGTCCGTCATTCGTTGTGTAGTACGGCCAGCCTTCTGATCCCTGAAGTTCCGGGGGTGAGGGGCTCCATCTACGAAATGGGTCGTCAGTGTCACTCGGAACCTTAGCTGAACTTAACGAAATGTTCCTTGTCTCTCTGCGACCGGGCCGATCGGCTGTGCGCGGCCGGCCTGCGCGGCCCCTACGGGCCGGACCCTGTCTGTCTCTGTGTATGCACGGTAACTCTGTAGCATAGGGGGAAACCTCCTTATTTGAAGGCTTCCAACCTTTTCTGCTAACGGCCGTAGCCCTATCGCCACTTATTTCTGTCATCTGCCGTCATCGTAACATACACCTGAAGTTCAAGTAAGCAGACAGCAGCAGCAGTAAGAGAAAGACAGAAGTAAACACAAAATGTTGCCCACGCTCTAGCCGGCTTCCAGCCTCTTTGTTTTGCGATGGTGATCTTCCACGTCCGATGACAGAGCCGACTCGTTTGACTACATTTGGTTACCACACACGTTCATCGTCGGTATGTATGTCGGTAGGTACATACCGATCTTCACTTAGATGTGTCTGTCAGAAATCTGTCTGCATGTGTGTACAGGCATCAGGATGGCAAGTATCGTATGGCGTTAGTGTAGCACGTTGTTCGCGATTGGTGGCTTTGGGCCGTTGGGGACAACTTTGAAGGGAAACACGCAGGAAATGCTCCGATTGGATTGGAGAACAAGAAGATTGAAGTTGTTTGTCTCTCTCAGTTTCTTCTTTTCGGTTGGTTCGCTCTATCTCAGTCTACTTTCTGTCTGTCTGCCTGTCTGTCGTTTGCAATTCGCAATTCGAATTGGAATGAGAAAATCTTCTCTGACGTGTGCTGAAGTCCTCGCTTGTCAACCAGACTAGGGAGTCCGTTTGCTTTGTAGATCAATTCGACCAAAAATATCTACAATAGAGATAGAACAACAAATCTACTCTAGGCGGCTTCATACAGGTTACGATGAACAAATACAATTGTGTCTCTATTTCGGATTAAACGAGACTCTAGTAGGTGTCCCGAGCATCTAATAGAAGCCAACAGCATGATCCATGTCGCTGCTAATTAACCACCAATTTACTTGTCGTGCCTTTCTAATGATCGCCGGCAACACGTTCAAATGTTTGCCAGAAGATGTTCGATAGTCGTATTCAGATGCATTGCGACGCCGTTTAAAGTTCAATGATCGTAACGCACCGCAAATAGAAAATACGTCTATTATATAATCTAGTGTAAAGTCATAATGGGATGTTAGATGGTGATGCACCATCCCTTTTTATTGAGACACCTGTGGTCTCCGTTTTTTGTTCGATCATAGTCGATTATGATCGACCCGGCATTCACACTGTTTAAATTGGAAACAATGAAAATCAATTTAAGAGTGGCCGGTCCAGGTTTTGAATCTTCGACTTCCCGAATGCAACGCGATGGCTTGCCACTAAGCCCATTTGCTCGGTAGAGATCAGACCATGTATACACAATGTTTATTTCTGTTGAACGTATAAACTGCCTTGTTTTCCGGTCAGATTAAAATTGTTGTCCCCGTTTTTCTGGTTATATATATATATATATATATATATATATCATACAGTGAAGCTAAGTAGACGAACTAGCTTTGTTTTTTCTTGTGCACTTGATGCTGGGCCACTGGTAATCTGTTTCGCATATAAAGGCAGAAACACAAGAGCTGTTATTCTGTAGCCATTAACCCACATGGACGACACTGCGAAACGTTCTAAGGACGTATCGATAACTCGACGTAAAATGAGCTGCAGGTGCAAATATATATAAAATATCTTGACTAACATAACGTACGGATGTGAATGTGTGAAATGCTCTTACCCTGTTTTCAGTTTAACCGTTTGTAAAGCTCAAAGTTGTTACATAACTTATTTAAAGGTTTGCTCCGAGCTTTCGGCTTCACAGGTACAGAATTAATTCGAGGTCAACCTCTCAACAAAACAAAGTAAACATATTAGATTTTAAAACTGCAAATATATAATTCAGCAAATCTATATAATTCTTTTCACAGTTGAGCTTTGCTTACACAAAAGAGCATTGCACACAATTTGCACTGGTGGGCCAACGAAAACTCGCAAATTATACACCCGCATACACGCCAGGAGTTATACAACACAACGTAATAAGAACAAGAGACATTAATAGTGTGTAAGGATGGTTTCACACAATGGTAATGTGGCAATCAAGGTCAGACCAAATTTAAATGCCCAGGTCCCGTGTAGAAGATAATTGGTAAGATGCAGTATTTTTGTAGTCGAAGTCAGTGGGGTTGTACTAGGCATTTGACAGTAGATGTTTGTTCCGAGTACACCGGTACGTTTAGTTTCTCTATCGAATAACTAATTATTTTGAGGCCACATATTTTGTGAACTGATGTCCGGTTAGCCAGATCGGTGCAGAAAAATCACAAAGTTAAATGAGTATGTATGACATTTTTTTGTCAAACGAGGTAAACAAATCGCTTATAGCTGCTGCTACCGAAAGCGTTTGCTACAGCAGCGCAACACACACACCACACCTGATTACAGGGGAGGCGGAACACTTCATGGAATCGATTTTCTACGGGCTTTACGCTACGTGGAACTTGCCTGGATTACCTATCTCTGCGGTGGTTGCCTTTGCCAACGTTGTTTTTGTTTCTCTATCCGTATAGGACCCTCCTGCAGCTTTTGCCAATGTTGGAGGGCCTTAAACGAATAATGCAATAATGATGCAGCACGACCCCAGCAACATATCTAGCGGCGGATCAACTGGGTCGACGACACACTCACAGCAAACAGCATGCCCCCTATGCAACGGACAGTACACAAGAAGAGGGCTTACGAGGCATATAGCAGCCAAGCATCCATCAGCCTCACTCAGCTCATTCGCAACTTCCTCCACGCCGATCGATAACAACGCACAACAGACCGCCCGCATCATCGAAGATATCCAGGGTGTAGCAAAGAGGTCAAGACTGTTAAGAATTGTTCCGAAATCCGTAAGGAAACAGGTAGCGGAGGCATTGGCAAATGTTCTTTCGGGAGTCATAGCCGATAATAACTAACAAGCGTGGTATACGCTAAGCCCGGTCACTAAGAAAAACCGCACTTTTAAGAATGACCGTGTCCGCCAGACTATTCTTAAGCTAACTGAGGGTGACGTTTCAGGGGCAGCTAGGTTGATTGGACCGTCGGACGTACTGGCTCCCGGCACAGATCACCTGGCAGCCCTTCGCAATAAGCACCCCCGGCCCCGCCAGACCTGGACTGGCCAGACCTCCCCGGGATTCCGCTTCCATGTACCACTTCGGGAGAAGAAGTTATTGCCGCAGTCAAGAGTTTTGCCCGAAGCTCCGCCGGGGGTCTTGACTTCATCCGACCACGACTGCTAATAGACCTACTCTCTCCGACATTGGGGGACACAGCCGGCCGGTTGGCAGCCGCATTGGCCAAAATCGTAGATTTGCTTTTGTGGGGCGTCCCTCCACCTCAACTGCAACCTATAATCTTTGGAGCCAGGCTTTTTGCCTTAAAGAAGAAAGACGGGTCAGTGAGGCCAATTGCGTGCTCTTCCACCCTGCGCAGGCTAGCCGCAAAGATTGCTTGTAATAGAACCAGAGATAGGATCTGCGAGGCGATTGGTCCCCACCAGCTTGGCTTTGCGGCACAAGCCGGGGCCGAGGCCGCCGTGCATGCCGCCCGAGCCTTTATCGATTCACGCTCACTACCTGGGGTTCCCGTAAAGCTGGATTTCAGGAATGCCTTCAACTCTGTAAGACGGGATCACTTGTTAAAGGCGGTCGGGGCGCACTGCCCCCAGTTGGCACACCATGTCCATCAAGCGTACCGTTACTCTTCTCACCTAGTTCTCCCGGATGATCTCATATCTTCGGTCACGGGACTGCAACAGGGCGATCCTCTGGCTCCTCCATTGTTTTGCCTGAGCATCAAAGAGCTTGTTGACTCCCTTAACAGCTCACTAAACATTTGGTACCTTGATGATGGCGTTCTAGGGGGAGACGCATCCATGGTTGCCGAATATATTCGGCGCGTGCTTGAATTTCGCCAGATTTCAGGCTTGGAGCTTAATCCCGAGAAGTGCGAGATCTACGTTACGGGTGATAGTGCGCAAGCGCCTGACCTCCGTTTCCCTCCAAGCTTTATTGCCGGATTGTAAGATTACCTACGACTACGACCTGGAGCTTCTGGGAGTCCCCCTCCGACCGCAAGGACTCCCACGCGTTCTCAAAAAATGGCAAAGCGTGTTAAAGGACGTCGCTAACAACCTCACCCCGCTCGGCGCTCATCGCGCTCTCTTTTTACTTCGTTCGTCGTTCTCAGCCACTAGGGTCAACCACCTTCTTCGAGGAGCGAATCTAACAGGGCGATTGGACGACCTTCGTCCATTGAACGAGTTTACGCTGAACACCCTCGAGTCCCTCCTTAATCTTTCGCTGGCACCCCCGCTCGAAAGCAGGCGCAACTACCGATTTCCAAGGGAGGCCTGGGGATCCCGGATCCACTTATCTCGGCTGGCCCAGCGATAGTCTCCTCTCTTCTTCGATCTGAGAACAAGGTCATTGCACTTCTAGACGAAGCCGGCGCTGTTCAGTACAAGGACCTCACAAGACGCCTTCAAGAGGAGTTAAAGACAATTTGCAGTGGTGCCCCGGACAATCCTCGAAGCCAACACGACTGGAGCGCGTTGTTGCACGAAAAAGCATATTGCGGCTTACTCGCGGACGCCATTGACGACGCCACAAAGGCTCGTCTTCGGGCGGTCGCAGCTAAGGGATCCGGAGCCTGGCTGCATGCGCTTCCAAGCGCCCCACTGGGCACCCTTTTGGACGACGAAACTACCCGAATCGGGGCTGGACTTCGGCTCGGCTGTGATCTTGTAACTCCTCACCAATGCAAGTGTGGTCAACGAGTTGACAAGTTAGCCCATCATGGGTTGTCGTGCGTCATGAGTGCAGGACGGCGTGCCCGACATGCCAGTATAAACGACACTTTTAGCCGAGCGCTCCGATCTAGCGGATTTCCCTGTATTCTAGAGCCCCAGGGTCTTTCCGCCGACGACGGCAAACGCCCGGACGGGATGACTCTAACCCCCTTCAGCCGGGGCAGGATGCTTGTCTGGAACGCCACAGTTACCGACTTATTAGCACCTTCAATGGTCGGTGGCGGGGCGGCCTCGGCAGGTTACGCTGGTGATCTAGCCGAGACAAGGAAGCTCGCAAAATACGCTTCAATAGAGTACCCACATGAATTTCAACCGCTAGCGTTTGAGACCTTGGGCGGCCCAGGCAATTTAACCCGCAAACTCCTCCACAGAGTCGGCGAGCAGCTAAACCTCGCAGCTGGAGACAAGAGATCTGCGGCTTTCTTGAGACAGCGCCTTGACCTCGACGTCCAACGAGGGAACGCGGCATCCGTCCGCGGCACGCTGCTGAAGTGGTGCCAACCCACTCTATACGAGATAGAGTAATATTCCCAGTGCACACGTTCTCAGGAGACAATTGTCGCTCCATTGGAGAGAAAAATATATAATCCGTATAGAATAGACGTCTCGAGACTGCCTAGTGGGAAGTATAGCCCCTTTCTTGAGCAGACTAGTGTTAGCGCAATGAGACAACGACGGACCCATCACCAACCAGCGAGTGTTCCCCAACGGAATCCGCACAATTGTCTGGCCGATGTAGTCTCTCGGGTGAATCTAGATCCAGCAAACGTTGTGATAAACTGCCATCAATTAATTAGTATTATTACTAGAATGTTCAATGGTGCAACGGGTGATCCCATACGTGCGGCTTCTGCGCCAGAGCAGAGGAAGATAATGTGAGTGACATTTTGCGACCCGCGCCGGGGTCTATAGCTTTGCCAAATTGGAATATTCAAAAATACCTAATGTCTTTCTCGCTTGAGCTCTCTTGAATGGCCGATCGGCTTTCACTACACGGCGGTCAGCTAGTACTTGTTTGCGTCAAAAAAAAACACAAACTGTCTAACCAAGTGCCTTAATTTACGAAATGTTTGCACCAGATGGGGAGTTTTACGACTCAGAACACTTGTTAAGTGATGAACTACATAACGGTGGCGCTGAAGCTAACCTCCTACAAAGTGTCTTCGGCCACGTTCTCTCCCGCTCACTCTTCGAATAAAACGCAGTATTTTCATTAACAGAAAGTTCGTGCTTGTTGACCGATCACAGAGTTCGGCACATAGTTTTAAACTCGCTGTGAACTTGTCTATCCACACTGGTAGCACTCACTGCACTTCTACTATTGGTTTGTTGTTATTGAAACCAGACTTTGTTTACATTCGGCGGCCATTTATTTGCGGCATACGAATTGCTGACTGAGTTACTTAGAATCGTTTATCACTCTTTTGCTCGCAACAGATTGCACCTGTTTAGCCGTTGCGCCGAAACATATTGCAACGCGGCAACACTGCCCTTTTATCATAGCTGTACTTCTAGGCCATCCTTCGTCTCCTATGCGCTTGAAATCGCCGTGCGGCGTATCTTATATAAATATAAATTTATATATAAATAGGATATGTTGAGATATGCTTCGTCCCCTATGCGCTTGGAATCGCCGTGCGCCTTATATATGTATATAAGATACGCCATCTTATATATATATATATATATATATACATATATATAAATAGAATATGTTGAGATATCATCTAACAGCATGGCCGCCGACTTTCGATAGTATATGGTTTATCATCTATCCTTAGCGAGCATCGCTTAACGAAAATTTGATCAACATCGAGGATCGAATCAGCGACACTCCGGTAGATGACAACCATTACTAGTGCACTAGTACCCTTGTCGGCATTACTAGTCGACACGCTTTCACCTTTGTTGAGTCGGTTTTCATATTTAATCACCCATCAGATCATGTGCCGCATATCATTAGCGGTACGCGACGCAATTTCAATCTCGTCGAACTTGAAAAACTTCCGCTCCGGCCTGCTCAACAACCATTAATGGCTGTTGAACGCCAGACGTACTCTGTATTTCGTCGTAACTTGTTATCATTCAATATCACGGTAACTTCGACTGTGAACGGGAACGAACGGGAACCTCATAAACTTATTCGCCGTAATTGGACCTTGTAATCTGCGTCTACGGTATGATGTGGCGGGGTCACCCGATCGTGCGACAGCAACGGCAGCAGCAGCACATCGTCGTTATAAAATGAAGAGTGGAAGAGCCGGTAGAGAGGTAAGCGCAACATGAGGTAGCGCTTGATTGAAGCGCTGTTCTCTCTACAGTCGATGTACGTCGTCAACTGACTCTTGGGGGGGGTCTGCTAGTGAGTCTATCAATTTATGGACATGACACCCGTTGTAAGAAGTTTGTTTTTAGCACTATAATACTACTAAGTTCGGAGCTATACTTGTACGTTCGTTTTGACTCTGGCCTGTCCATGTCTCGGTAGCATTTCTAAGGGTCTACTGCTGCGTGTGTATATATATATACAGGTAGTTCAATAAGTTCTTAGAATGAGCTTTTTAGAATTCGAATTTTGGCGCGCTTCCACCGCTATTAGGAACTGCAACTTTTCGACTGCCAGCAGTCAAAATATTGTGGTGATTGGCCGTTGCGATTTCGTTTGATCGCTTTTCCCGTGCAACGTATCGGCGTGATTTTGAAAAATGGAGAAAAAAAGAGTTTCGAGTGGTTATCAAGCATTTTATTTCAAAGGTTGGAATGCGACCCAAGTGAAAACTGAGTTAGACGAGGTGTACGGTGACTCTGCGCCATGTTTTGCCACTGTTTCAAACTGGATTAATGAGTTAAAAAGAGGTCGCAGGAGCACCGGGATGAACTACGTTCAAAACGCCTAAAAACGGCAACTGATTAGGAAAACGTGGAAAAGGTGCGGAAAATCGTTGTCGCAGATAAGCGAGTGAACATTAGGGAGATAGCGGAGGCCTTGGGGATCAGTTTGGGTAGTGTGCATTTCATCCTGCACGAAAACTTAAAGATGAAAGAGCTCAGAGAAAAATGGCTGCCGCATTTGCTCAACCAAGGCCAAAAAACGCGCCTGTTTTCGCTTCACAGCGAAATTTGGCCAAGATGTCGAACAATCCGTCGGATTTTTGGCGCAGATTCATGACCGTCAATGAAAGCTGGGTCCATCACTACACTCCCGAGACCCAAGAAACATCTTGCCAATGGTGTGCACCTGATGAAGGACCTCCGAAGAGGGTGCGGACAACGGCATTGACCGGAAAGGTGATGGCTACAGTTTTTTAAGACCAACGTAGAATAATGCTGGTCGACTACCTTGAGAGCGGTAAAACGATCACAGGAGAATATTAGGCAAGACTGTTAGACTGCCTTTAGCAAGAACTCATCGTGAAACGGCCCGCTTTGCAGAAGAAGGTTGTCCTGTTTCACCAGGACAACGCTCCTGCACACAAGTCCCGGCAAGCATCGGCAAAACTGGCCCAACTGAGGTTCGAACTTATTGAACAACCTTCCTATTCTCCAGACCTGGCTCCCTCTGATTATTTCCTCTTCGGACATTTGAAGAATAGTCTCGGTGGAAAGCGTTTTTCCAGCAATGAAGAGGTTAAGGCTGCTGTCAATGCCTATTTTCAGTCTAAAGACGCGGAATTCTACTTAAGAGGTATAAAAGCTCTGAAATCTTGTAGGGAAAAGTGTATTAAGCATCTCGGGGAGTATATCGAATAAGATAAATTTAAAAACATCATTTGGAAAATTCTTGGTTTTTATTCTATCAACTTATTGAACTACCTGTATATATATATATATTCCGCATGCATACATTCATTTGGATTGTGGATGTAGGCTACGCCACACTAGCAATGCATAATAAGTTAAGGAATTGCAGTAAGTGTACGCAACTAAGGGGTAGTTGATAAACCAATCATCAGTGTGGCCAAGGCGACTGTAACTTCCGGATGTTTTCGCCGCTTGATGTCGATGTCGACATTACTGTTGTTGTTGCTGCTGCTGCTGCCAATTCGGTGACTTCTGCCGATAGATTCTCTCAAGGTGATGCTAAATCGTGTTGTTATGTATATATATAGAAATAAATTAATTTCATTACGAATACAAAGAAAGCGACAAATGTTATGTGGTTGTTAGTTGTTAGCAGTTTGATATTATTATTATTATCATCGTCATCATCATATGATTTCTTTGTCTGTTTTACTAACTCTAGTTTGTCTGTCCAAGCACTAAATTGTTTTTTAAACTTAGTAAGTGTGTAAGGTATTATGCAGACACATGTAGGCTAGTGAGTATGCCGTAGGTAATAAAATCTCTCAAAGCTATAAAAGCGACGATCTTTCTAGCTGATCTCGACCCGCGTCGATGATTCTGTCACGGCATAAATAATATATCCTCTGGTCGGATACGTTTTGCATTTTTTTTAGAGAAGCAAATCAATTTGAATAAAATATAAACGAGACCACCACGCGGGCGTCGATATGAAACTCGTGCTTTCTTTTCGATCATGTCTGTAAATGCTTGTGGTGATTTTTTAATCTAGTGATATTTTAGAGGTTTACGCGTAATAGAAGAATGATACAGCAAACATTTTACCAAGCTTTACTTAAAACATCATTAGAATAAATCGTTTAGCAAATACATGGATCGATTTATAAGCGTGATCAGCAAAAATCGTTTTTTCAGAAAAGACAACTGGCTTTCTGGTACTCTTTTTAGACCTTTGTTTCACGAAGTCTTTCGTTAGTTCGGTTTTAATGAAAACGTATCTATACTTTGATGCCGAGATACATGAACTACTGTAATTGCGTTGGCTTACCTACGCAATGACGTTGCGCAAAACATTTCTACGAAACCTGCTTTTGCTGAACTGTCTAAGTCCCTTGAGCTATCTCTTGAAAACGGTCCATTCAGAACGAACCAGAAATCTATCGGCTTTTCAATAACGCAACGCCACTGCTGCTATCATTTTGGTTTGTAACCTGCGTGTTCTAATTAGGGAAGAAACGCGGCATATTTTGTTTCCTCTTTGCAAATTAACTCAACTTGCACAGTTGCAGAACGCGTTTTTCTTTTTCCTTAAGGAAAAAAACGCAACAATGTTTTATCTAGTCGGTCGAGAGATAGTGGGATGTTGTTTCGTCTCTTTGACGTCCTTGAGGCCTTTTATGGTCTCACGCTAGCTTCAGCTGGGGTGACGGTGTGGATGATGACGATGATGGCTATGACAACGACAACCACGACGGCGGCGATGGTAGTGGTGGTGGTGGTATAAGGAACGCCAAGGCCGGAACGATCGGTAAACCGGGGTAGCTTTTTTTGCCGAATGAACAACTCAACTAACAGATGGCCTGTGAAGGTGGTGTGCTTCATCTGTCGCAGCCTGTCATGTATGCTGATGGTGGTTCCGACACGGGCACCGACGCCCTTGGTTCTAGCAGCAACGAACGTGGCTGCAGCTGCGGCGAAAGCAGCCGCTCTTTTTGCACCGACCTATTCCTCTGGCCTCGGGCTACGGGCCCGAAAAGCGGATCGGAGGCGTTCGATAGAGGGAGACGAACGTGGAAACGACAGAAACAACAGCAACAACAACAACCTCCAGGACTACCGTAGCAATAATGACTTGGTCCTGTCGCGAGAAAAAGTTTTGTGCTTGTTTTCCACTTTTGGTATTATTTTTTCACCTTCAGAGAAAAATACATACAAAGACAATGGTTGCACTGATTAGAACAGCATCGATAATTACGGTGAACATAATAAAGGAGGAAAATATGGTGATGGTGATGGCAATGCAGTTGCTGTCGTTGATGTTTTTATGGTGGTGCAATATTGACGATAATATCGTGAGCAGTACAGCGGTACAGATGGCCTTTGGCTGCTCGGTTCAGTGAATCTTAGATCACAACGCGAGGGTAAGTCGACACCCGCCGCTGCCTCAAGCCATGTCGTAGCCAACATCGCCAACAACGAAAACGATCGGACGAACGTCGTCAATGAGATCGACTCTACAGAGGTCTATCAAAGGTCTGAAACCTTTTTGCGTTTAAAGAACTAGCCCAAACCCAACAAACACTGGAATTCGACTAGAAGCGCCAGGACTGCGTTGAGATTTACGTCGCCATTAGGTCTGGTGTCTACGTAGTCTTCAACTACTGCATCTGCTTTTGGTCATATAATTTCTAATGTGAGATGCCTTCGCATGCCCACTTGGCAAGTAACAGCGGGCAAGAAAACACAGCTCTATTTTCTGTAGTAGTCTGCATTAGATCGTGTCAGTCCGGCGATGATGTTCGCACAGGGCTTATTGGTGAGCGTTGTTTAGTTTGCTAGATGCGTGTTACGGATTAGAGCCATCAACACACGGTTGTTATAACTACAAAATCACAAATCAAGAGCACAAACTCGACGTATGAGCTTCAGAATCTTTTAAATAACACAGCCGTATATTTTTTGAAAAATCCATATAGTACTGTATGCCTATCGGTCTTCGACAAGTACCTGCTTACATGATAATTTACCCACAACTGCCACATTTTTAAAAGCTTAGCACTAACAACAAACGGAGTTCAGTTTATATATAGAGCTACAAACAAGTTTTTTCGGTTTTGTCCGTAAAGAATCATGATAAAATCCGAAAAAAACTTTTATATATATATATATATATATATATATATATATCAAGCGTTTAAATTGTTGGGTGGTAGAACGTCCGCTTAATCGTTACAACAATGTATTTTTATCGTGAACCATTCGTCCAAATTGTAAAAGTTTGATTGGCATGATTTGCAAATTGCGTCATTTTACAGCGAAGAGCGTTTGTTAATTGGGTAATTAAACAACAAAAAGTGAACGATGAGCGAACGATTTCTAACAAAGTGATTTTCAGTAATGAGGCCGATGAAGGTAACAACGGGGCTGAAATCCCAAACGTGTCGCTATTTCGTGTGGACTTTGCGCTGGAGGCTTTAAACAGTTTTTCTTCAAAAGTGCAGCCATGAATGCTCTAACAGTCACTGGTGAGCAGTGCCTAGAATTAAAACATTTTTTAAGGAGGTTGTTTTTAAGTCTAGACCATCCTCCGTCCCCTACCGTGAGGTATATCTTCAATGCACCGAAGGCTAGACATGTTAAGATTTCTAGTGTTCCCCAACAGTCCTTGTGGCAGCACAGCCGCTGACTTTCAGCGGTATGGTATGGTTTGTCATCTATTCGCAATAAGCATCGCTCAAAGAAAATTCGGTCAACAACAGGGATCGAACCGGCGACGTTTCATTTAAGTAGAATTGTACGTATTCCCGGGATTTGGCTAAGATGACGAGGTCGTCCGCGTAGAAGGCATGCGGTGGTTTCATTGTGCACAGAAGGTCTGCTAAGCCAGCAATGTACAGTATAAAGACAAATGGGCTTGCGGAGTCGCCTTATTTCTTTTTATAAATATGCATTCTAACATTTCAATATGGGCTCGTATATCTATCTTTTTTTCATCATCATCTTATTTATTTCACTCATATTGAGTATGCATATAACATAGATAATTATACAGATTATACAATTATATAGTCAGCTGCTCGCGGCATGTTATTCGAGAGAGGCAGTGCAGCGATCTCTTCGCAAGGGCCAGGCAGGCAGACGCATGAAACTTCGTACACGCCTGAGAGCACAGTCGACAGATGCTATATCTATGTTTTTTTATTTAACCTAAAAGGTAGAACATGCCAACGTGTGCACTGTTGCGGAGGATCCATTGCAGGGACTATACATCTCTAGATGATTCTCCGGACCGAGGTTACAGTTCCCCATTGCACATCCAGTAACAGGCGCTGTCTGCCTGCTCTCCTATCTTTGCTGGCTAGAATCAGTCACTTCCCAATCTTCTGCAGCAAAGCCTGGCGAGGGTCTCGAATGATCTCTCCCCACCCCCTCAGGGTCGGGATTATACGGCATTACTTCGAATTGCTGGCTTACCTGAGCTGACGATACAGGACGGCTCTGGCGCCCGTTCGACCGGATGAGGTCTCCGCAGGCGCAGGTGTTAGGTCTGCCCAAACGACCGCCACCCCTTATCGACACGTCACTAACTGAGTTCCGATCCGAGCACAACGTAGAGCGTGGAATCATGCAGCCTCCCGTTTGGAGGATATGTCGCGTTTGGCCCTATCGGCGTTCGTGGCGCATCTCAAAATGAGGGTTGAATGTCATTCTCTTTAAATCAACTATGCATGAAAAGTCATATGACAGGATTAACAAATTTACTGATATTAACATGATAAAAGCATGTCCTCTACAAAATCACATCAAAACGGTCACGTTGGTTAAAAAAACTTTAATAAATCTTCAATATAAATGTCACGAGCATATATATATATATATATATATATATATTTTTTTTAATTAAGGAAATAGGATGCATTTATTTAACTCAAATGAATGTACACAATAATATATATATATATATAGAGAGAGGCGTTTATTCGTTGGCTTATTGACGAAGGCACGGTGACCGTGCTGTAGGCGGAGGTATTTGAGAGGTGGAGCCGTTTGGTTGGCGCCGAGCGGGCGTCGGCGCGCAGCGCTGTCGATCACGACGGCTGTCCCTCACTTCTTTCCTGTACACGCTTTCTCTCTACTACACTTTTTGTCTGATCATCATCAATCCCACTTTGCTAATGTCCGTGCAGTAGGTATATATATATATATATATATATATATATATATATATATATATATATATATATGTATATATATATATATATATATATATATACGTCAACCAGTCTTCAATCCAGCTGAGGCTCGCCGCTTAGCAGCGGCTTCCTTTTGTTTTGCCAATCTATGAACCAAATACAATCCGTAAATGGTATATACGTACAGATGCACCTGCGCTCTACGTAAGCACGTGTGTGTATACATATATAACAATGAAACAGTGAATGGTGTTGATATGTGTTCAGAGACACATGGGAATGCTTGTCGGTGTATACATATGAAGCCCTACAATTTCCGAACAGATCGGTAGATGGCCTATACGATATTTTAGTGCACATAAAAGGTACCATTTCAGTAAACTTCAAGGTCATTTGCGCCGACATCAATGTAATTTTTTTGAGACGCGAAATCCAAACAACCAAGCAGATCTCCAAATTGCGTTTTTGTCATGTTTACCAAATCATTCTCGAAAGCACTGAAGGCCTTCTCACGAGCTGATAAGCATTTTCCACGTTTTTCTGCACGGTGGCGAAGAGGATGAAGTCACACGGTCTCAGATGATAAAAAGCGAGCTACACAAAGAGTTTATCCCTGCGTTTTTCTGCGGCTTCCGTCTGGTAAGCCGTGTGAGTGGGGATGGGGTTGTCTTGGTGGAGGGACCACCGCCGGAGACCCACCGAGAGTGCCCGCTTCGTTATATAGGAAAACATCATTGATAGCCTTAGTCACATGTCTCTTAGCGCGGTCACTGGACAGTCTTCTTCAATTTCGACCATCGTCCAAAACTTTACTTTTGATGATGAAAACTTTTCCGCTCAACTACGGGCGTCTCAGTTTCGTCGCAGGACTCGCTTCAACGAGTAACTACTCATTGCTCTGGAAACATGGGAGCAAGTTATACAAGTTAGCTGAGTTTTGTCACCAGTTACCAGGGTTTGAAGAGTTGGCTGATCGGCTTTTTTTGAATCAACTGTGCATGACAAGTCATAGGGCAAAATTTACATATATACACATACATAGATGGTAGAATCATGTCTTACTCATGATTAATATCTTTGGCTGCTCCACTGAAGACGTGCTAACCCTCTTTAGAAGCAAAATAGCAATCATATTGTTTACAGCGTTAGTCAATCGTCATTTCAATTTGTGAGCTTGCATATATATATATATATATATATATATATATATATATATATATATAAAGTTAAACATGATTGCATCATCAACGGTAGGATGATGGTATCAAATATAGGTGTATTTAGCTATGTGCAGGAATGCGGGTTTATGACATGTGTTCGTGACCGCATTGCAGTTTCTGGCCGCATATCCGGACGGCGTTCATCACAAATAGAAGATCTTATTGTATATGTTGTATTGGTCTTTGACGCCGCTGCTCACGGCGTCGAATGCGCCAAGCACCACCCCTGCCGCCACGATCGGGATTAATAGCCTAAACCCCAGCAAAACGAGCAGCGATAGTGGCAAAACTGACAGAACGAGTAGTTAAGATACGCCAATGTGCAGGCCGTTTATTGGAATCCTCTCTCGGTTCTCTTGGCGAAACCAGCGCAATTTGTTTTTATTCCACCGCATGAACTATTGAGCACCAGTGTGGCACGCCTTGAACTGCTTCTGGAGTTCTCTAGTCGACGCGACACGTGCCGTTTTGTAACCGCTATTTGGCCGAGTTGGCGTCAGAACGTAAAGTGAGTGGTTCGGCGGACGAGGAGAGGTGCTGCAAAGGTGGTGACGACGACGACAACAACAACGACGATTACGGAGAGTTTGCCAGAGAACCACGATCAGTATGTCGGTTGGTCAATGCGACAAACGAGCCGACTGGTCAGTGTCGATATATCGACGGGCATCGTTACGTTGAGGACGATGGCACGACGGATTTTACGAAGACAACAACAACAACAATAACGACGGCGATCTTCTGGAGAGCAGTACGCGCGCGCTGTATGTCGATGACCACCACCCACACTCCCTCTTTCTGTAGCTCTGTTCTCTCCTGCGTTTTGTCTACCATAATTCTCCAGTATCATACGTTATTCTTCGCAACCTGAACGCCTGGCCAGCAAGCATGCAACCGAATGTTTCCAAGCGCCGCTGGTCACTGGCCACTCGCGTACATCACTGCAGAAGCCGTCCGTAGTGAAAGTAGTGCCAATGGAAAAAAGACTGCAGAAGGAGACTGCAAAGGGGTGACCAGCTGTAATCTAGTTAGCCGACGATAATGACGTCGTTGTGGTTGTTGTTGTTGTTGCTGTTACTGTTGTTGTTGTCGTCGTCATCATCGTCGGCATCCACCTACTCGCCCACCCGGCACCGCCGCTGCCTTTAACTGCCACTCCTCTCTCACTACTACAACTACATTCCGCATCAAGTCCAAGCATGCTTTTGTACCTACCCCATTCGTGGCGCTCCAACGCTGCTGCTGCTGTCTGTTTCCACGCTAAAGCCTCTCCCCCCCCCCCAACCTGCTCGACACGGCCTGTCCCCTTCCCGCGGGTAGCGCCATTCCTTTTCGCTACTGCTCGCGTGTCAGAGGGCGACAACCACTACGACCATAACGACTACGACGCATTGCACGATAGTCGCGACACCCCCCACCCTGCCCCGCACCCGAGTGGGAACGGGGGAAACAACATGACGGGTTAGACGTGCTTGCCCGGGGCAGGTTTGGGAAGCCAGTTGAGAGTTCATCGTCGTCGTCGTTGACGTCACGACGCCAGGCCTCAACAAACTGACTAGTCACAGTACTAAGGCTGCTGCAGTGGTAGCGACGGCAGACATAGTGAAAAATAGTAAAGTTTTCGGGCTGACCCTCTGAGCCAAGATTTAACGTCCACGGAACTGTTTTTCACATTGCTTTGTAGACGGGCATGCCCCGTAAATACAAATCGGCGCAACAATGGGGCTCGAACCCGCGCACCTGCTATGTGTCTCCTTCGGTTGCGAGGCGCAGAATTAAGCCGCCACCACGCCACCGGGCTCGACTCAACACAGTGAAGAATGATAGCAGTACTAGTATGGTGCCCGGACTATAGCAGCAGCATTAGTAGTAGTAGTAGTGGCCTGGCCGACAGCTTCCCGGCGAATGGTGTCGGCGTTGACATCGGTGGCATCGGTTCTCCTCGATCGACTCTCAACCGGTTAGTTCCCTTTCCCAGCATGGCAGACAGGCGGCCAGGCAAGTCAGGCAAGGGGAGACAGCGGTCCTCTCCTGTCCCCCCCCCCCCCCTGCCCACTCCGCCTGCGCTCGCGCCCGCGCCAGGAGGCCGGGATCGGATGGCCGCCGGCGGCTGCGAAGGGGAGAGGCACGACTCCACAACGTGCTCCACCACCGGAGCTCAGACTCTCCAGCTCATTTGGCGAGAGCGTACATCGTCGCGTGAGTGGCGCTGGTGAACGATTTGGCCCCGTCGCGGTGACCACTGTTGAAGCCACACGACGCCTACGACGACCACACAACTGCTGGCTACAACACCTCACTTCGTACTGGTGGGCCAACAATTGTACTTGTAGTCAACCCAATCCTAGTGATAGTAGTAGCAGTTAAAGTGGTAAAGTGAGTAACACCGCGTCGCCAGTCATTGGCACAAGGCACCTGCAGCACAACTGTATATTGCCCCGTCGTCGTATATCTGCCTCGGTTCCTGTCATTTCCTGTGATGCCGTCAAGTAACGTTCAAGAAGCGTTTTCGATCATATAGTGTTTGTGATCGTCACTACCACTGCTGCTACCAGATTTACTACAGCCATTTTCATTGGTGTTCTTGATATGTTTGTCAACGACAACGACAACAACAACAACAGCCTGAATATGTGTCTGCGAAATTCGTACAGAATGTGCTAAACGCTGAGAGGAATTGCCCACACAGTGCCAAGAGGGATTGTCCATGTTTCTCGTCGTCTTGTCATGCGATGTTACGACGGATTGCGCAGTGCAGATGTCAGTGCAGTAGAACTAGTCGCAGTGTAAGCCTGCTAAACGAACATAGGCAAGGAAAACGAAAACGACTTTCGAGGTAGATAGGTAAAGAAAGAAGAGTGTGTGTGTGAGAGAGCGAGAGATAGGAAGAGCTGTAAGCCGTAGAGGAACGAGCAACACGTGTGTGACAAAGTGAAGCTTCGCGAATGGGACGACGAAGACAACTTCAACAACAACCAAAGGGATCAAAGTTTATACGGGGGATCATAAGAAAAAGGAAGCAGGAGTTTTAGTAGCAGCAGCAACAGCAACAACGACAACAACAAACATCAACAGGCAAGGCGATTTAATAAAGGTCTCCTGATTGTGTGTTTTGAGTGTGCATCGTTAGTGCTGTTGTCACCGTGGTTGTTGATTTCTTGTTGCTGTTATCGCCGTCGTCGTTGTTGTTGGTGTTGTTGTCCTTGTGTGATTGTTGTTGTTGTTGTTGTTGTTTCTACGTTCCGTGCAAGGCCCTGCATCGCCTTGGTGTACGTTGTTCGTGTGGTGTTGCTCCTGTGGTACAATTTACGGGCTTTCCTAATCAATCGCCAATGGCGCTGTTGCGTTGTCGCTGTTTGCCGTCGCTCACTGGATTCCAACTGTAAGATCGAGAGTTTACAGGAAGAACCGACGTTTTCCCACGCCTCAGTGCCTCAGTGGAACATGGTGACTTTCGAGAGGATAACCTTCGCCAGTTAGCCAGCCAGCACATCACACGTTCACACAAAGACACACATAGATATACATACACCGATTCAAACATAAGCACCGACATATAGGTGCATCAGCAAAGGAGTAGTTTACGTCTGGAGCACGATTTCGTCGCAACGCATCTCTTCAAGGTGGAGGACGAGGTGGACCGGCACAGCAACTAAGGCGGCGTTACCGGCGTTCACGCGTATTTCTCTTCATAATGGCGTTAAGGTACGAGCGTGATGATAAAGATAAGGATGGTGTATTTGTCTGCTGCAACGTTTAGGCAAATTTGCAAATTAAACACATTTCGCTCCGGAAGGGAGTGTGCCGAGCTCGACCCGCGGCTTTTATCATTGGAATCGGCTCTACGATCTCCTCCACTTCGTTCCGTTGTGATGATAATACGATAATAATAATAATAGAGACAGTAATGCCAATATTAAAATAATAGTTATAATGGGAGGGGGGAGTGCAGTCAATCGAAACCATGGCTGTGATGCTAACCCGATGTTTCGCACTTTAGACACCTGCTTATGAAACAGTAGCCTTGTGCAGCTTATCCTTTCGGGGCTGACTCTCAGCCAAGATTTAACGTCCATGGGACTGCTTTTCGCATTGCTTCATAGACGGACCCCATAAATACAAATGTGCAACCGTGGGGCTCGAACCCGCGCACCTATGTGTCTCCTCCGGTCGCGAGGCGCAGACGCATGCCATCACGCCACAGGGCTCGACTTATGCAGCCTTGTGCAGCTTAGCCAAGACGCAAGACTAGCGAATCAGGTTTTCTTGAAAAAAAATGAGCTGCTCTCCAAAAAAAGTTCACACAGGCTTCGTGTAGAGGATGTAGTTTAGTGGTGTAGCACAAATAAAACAATGTTAAGTTTTATTTACATATTTTAAGTTTTATATATATATATATATATATATATATATATATATATATATATATATATATATATATATATTTACATATATATATACACTCTAGTCCCTTCGTGGTTTTGCCAAACAGGAAAAAATGCACGTCCTTTCTTCATCTACGGACGATGGCTATGTTTCGTCATTGACATCGTCGGTCATGTCGGAACTGTTTTTAAAAAAATACCCTCACAAACTTGCATTAATGTTGTTATATGGGCTAGAAGTCTTCTTTATTGCAAAGGTTACAACAAGTTGAAGACGTGAGTTCTACTCTTACTATTGGTGTAATCAGCATAGCCATTATCATCATTATCGTCGTTGTCGTTGTCACAATGGTATAATGCTCGCCTTCGAAAGAAGCAGTTGGCTGCAACGTTGCTGATAATTGTGGGGGCTAGACCATAGTTAGGTCTATATGAGAAGTTATTCAAATGTAAGCGCGCGCCCTAATGCCGGCTTGGGCACGATCGAGAAGCGCCCTGGCGAACTCGAAGAGCCTCGTCTGAAATGGAGCCCCTCTCGGAGCGCTGTTTACACTGCTGTTGCCTGCTTGCTAATGCTACATGAATTCGCGGCCTATTCGAAACAAATAACAAGATTCATCTTGCAGAGCTGCGCTTAGCTTGGCGGTATGTATGTATACGTGACAAGCGGCGAATCGTCATTAATTCTTGCGTCGATGAGGCATTGCATTGTTTGCTTATTACGTACAGAGGCGGGAGGGGATGAGCGGACAGTCGGAGCTATGTGCTTCTTGTGCGCCTTGTCAAACCCCTGGCAACCCTGGCTAAGCTCTATCAGACTACTTCGGATACCAGCTACAGTGAGTGCTGCTGCCAATATATATATATATATATATATATATATATATATATATATATATATATATATATATATATATATATATATATATATATATATATATATATATATATATATATATATATATTTATATGCGTTGAAACACTGCAACAATAGCTTCTGACCTATTGTATGTGTGTGTTTGTGAATGCTAGCCTCGGATGCGCCATCGACCGCCATCACCACGCCGATCGCCTTCGGGTCGATTCGGCCCAAATCAATGAATAAACACGCGAAATAGCCACCACTAATAGATAGATCATATGCTAAAATTGCTCGACGTGCAGCAAGAATATATATATATATATATATATATATATACATGTACACTGTAGCCGAAAACTGTTTGGAGGAAATTAGAGTCTCTAAGCGTAGAGCCATCATGCATGGCAACTGTGACCACAAGCTGCTCTCACCGATAGACCAAACGACCCGACGAACAGCTCGGCGGGCCTATATGATGCAATACGGTCGGTAAGTCAAACAACATACACATAGGACAGATAAGAGATCCGCAGCCAGGCTGGCCATTTACGGTCGTTGTATTCCTAGTTAAGTAGAGTTCGTAGCTCGTCCGGGGGACGTCGAGAGACAGATGTGAATGAGATAAACGAGAGAGACTGAGAGGGACCGCAGTGGATGGAGTGCTAGATCGGGCAAGTGCAAATGCGTTCGAATGCGCTAATTGCCGATTCCTGGTTCTATTATTATTATTATTATTACTCGGCGGGTCCCGGCCGGACGCAGCGCGAAAGTCAATAAGATGCTGCTACTTTATAGAGTAGCACGGAACGGTAGGAGCTGTTGTCGAGGTTGTGCTTATTGCTATTGTCGGTGTCGTCATTGTATTGTCATTATTGCTGTTTTGCGGAAAACAGACCTAAATGCGTTTAATACACACGAGCTCTATACTTTACGGTAGCTGTACACGTAATAAGGCGACGTCATGTCTCACAGTGTGGCCAGTGTAGCGGTTCCCGATCGACACTGATGGATACATGGAGGGATAACACTGCAGATCGATACACAGACAGAGAGACGAACGGACCAAGCACAGTTGGCAATTTGCGCATTTGACCTGCACAAACAATTTGCAGTGTTGCACTAGTACAGGTCAAACGACAGCTAACTTTGTGTTCTTTTGACGTTATGCCTATTATCCCAAGGCCTGGTCCCACCCCTGGTTGACTAGGGAATCCTGGGGCCATTAACCAGTCGGTCCGGAATCAGTGACAGTTAACAACTCGTACAGCTGTTAGCCTCGCCAGTCCTCGAATGGACCAATGAGACGATGGCAATATGAATTCGTTGCCACGTAACCTCTGTCGTATGTCTTGCTTTCGATGGTCGATGGACCTAGGAAAGGTTATAGGGAGTTACGTACACGTCTGACCAACTTTATATTTGCGAAGAAGATGCCCGCAGCATAATTCGCGCGCATCACGGGGAAACAGGCTGTAAAGCGAGTCATCGTCAAGACGTTACTACGTTCCGTCGTAAAATGCAGCTTAAGGCATAGGACATTCACACGCAGGTACAAAGACGATATGAACGTATTTAGTGACGAAGGCCATTTAGTTCACGCCGAACAGCTCCCTTCCCTCCGAGACACACACACACACACATAAACACAACCAGACAGAGAGCAAACAGCGTTCAGAAACAGAACTACGTACCGCAAACGGCGGCAGATTAACACCTATTAACGACTATGATTGAAGCCAACATGTTTGAACGTAGTCGATAACATTCATCGTTTGACGATGAGAGGTGAATGTCACGCTCTCACGCGCGGTGCCCATGATGGATGTTTGTTGGAAGAAGGTCGTGCTTTCACGTTTATACTTAGATTGAAGTAACGGTAAGGTCAAGCTCGGGCCAGTGTAAATAAATAAATAAGAGTACTTCGTGTGGTGTAGTGCGACCTGGTGTAGCGAGTGCACGTGTCGCGTAGTTAAAAATAAATCTCCAGACCACTACTAGGCTACGCACTAATTCGCTCAGTCATCTCGCCTGATGCGTGTGCACTCGTACATATGAGTCTAAACGTACGATTTTATTGCTCCGGCATTATCTGATCTCGTGCGTCCATCGAGCGGACATCCATTCCATCACCGGAACGCCCACAGGCCGCTTGAGCTGCGACTATGAGTAGCATCGTTCATCGTGACGACGTGATTCATGATCGACCCCTTTGTGTTAAAGGAGGGAGAGGCACTGACTCGTAACTCACCGAGCCCAGAATGAGACAGGCTGACACAGCGGGAGAGAGGGAGAGGGGGGAGTGGAAAATAGAGTTTGACTGGCAATAGTTATAGCACTTTGGGCAATATTCATTACACGTCCACGTATACTAGACTTGCATATGCTATGTACTCGAACAATGTGCGCTAATAAGGCACTTGATTGTCCGCGTGGAGGAATGTCTTTGTGGAGGTGTTGTGAAAACAAATGATGCAACCATTGGTTTGTAGTTTTCGGCGAATTAGCTTCAGCGTATTCTAGTAAGCCAGATAAACTGAATAAACTGGTGATCTCGTAGACCTTTCATATTGTAGGCGCGGGCTCTGCGGTGCGGCATTGCAGTTACTTAAGGCGGTCGCCATTTCGGGCCCCTTTGTTGTTCGTGTTTCTTCCGTGTTTTTAATAAGTAATAATACAAGGAGACAGTTAGCGAGAGAGATCGAGAGAGAGAGAGACTATATCTTGCCGATCAGACACCTGTAATTTCGAGCTTTGCCGAAGGGCTCGGAGTTCCGAAAGCCGAGTCGGAACTCAATTGAGGTGCCGTGTCAGTTCAGGGCGCAACGTGACTTCTAGGCAGGGCTGCGCTCTAGTCTAGCGCACTCGTCTGCCCTCTGTTGTTAGCCGAAAGCCATGGCTGAAACGATAGCGGGTCGGGTGTCATAAAACTGTCATCCTCATCAGCAGCAACAACAGCAGCAGCAGCAGCTGCCGCCACGGAAGCACCACTCGCCGGAGGGTAGCAACGAGCCCCGAATCCAGGGGGCTCAAAAGCCATCAGTTTGATAGATAGGCGTTCAGGCGCCATAACAGGAGAGTGCCATGACCACGAAGGTGATGCGAACTACGATGAGGTAACATGCGTACGTATGCGTGGACAAGTTATAGAGGCAAGGTTGTCTGTCTGCTGTGGCGGAGGCAACGGTGACGCATTCACACGCTCGCATGCATGCAAGACGCCCTCCCACATACATAGCATACACGACACACAAGTGGCACTTGACGCGAACCATCATCACGAGGCGATACTTCGGCGCATCACAGACGTCCATCTATCTACCTATCTATTTCTGTTCATTTATTCATTTATCTGCCCATGTTTTTTTGTCAAATCAATATATCCAATAATGTGGACATCTGAACCCAACTGCCCCCACAGCAGCCGCCGCCGCATTCGTTATTCATACGCCGCATCTTGGGAGGTCGCCGTTCGAAAGGGGTGTGAGCCTGTTGCAACATCGTAGACGTCTAGGCTGCCTAGACGCCTTGCCGTGACGATGCCTGCGGCATCGTGTCCTTGCCGCCGGGTCCGTCGTGTATGACGCACTCTGCTGGGATTTGCTTGGTCATGTAGTGGCTTGCGTTGCGTCCGGCGGCGCATTGCCTTCCTTCGCGTCCAACTATCGGTACCATATATTGGGTTTTCATACGTCCTGTTTTTCCGGTCCTGTCTTGTTGACTGTACCTTTTCACGATCGTGTTGCCCTTTTGTACTGTTTCTTTGCTGACAGCTCTGTGTTACTGTGTGAGGGTAAAAGCAGAGCTCGAGATCTATCAGTATTTGTTGTCTGGCTCCAAGTCATTTTGACATTTTTCAGAAAACAGAAAGCAAAAGGCAACTGCGCCAACATGTTGACTTTGTAGCATATATATATATATATATATATATATATATATATATATAAAAAGATTGCTCTCATTGTACAAATTGTTGCGATAAACGCTGGTTGCAGTGGCCAGTGGCAGGAAGGCAGCAGAACAAACGATGACGTTGTGTGGACAGGCCAAGAAAATTCAATGCATGTTAGTTTTATTATTAGTCTTGATCTGTGTTGCGCCAAACTTAGACCGAGAGTGCGAGAGGTAGATAGAGAGAACAGAGATCAAAACAAAAAGAGAGAAGTAAATAGCATCGCCACTGATTGGTAAGACTAGGCGCTGCCCAATTCCGATTAGCTTCGATCTGCAAGGCAGTCGGACCACAAACGTGGCGTTTTAAAAAGTTTAGTCAGATAGCTAAACGCGCGCATGTGCCTAGTGCATAGCAGTGAGCGGACACAAGCTGCGCAAGGTAATATATATATATATATATATATATATATATATATATATATATATATATATATATATATATATATATATATATATATATCTATATATGTCAAATCGGCTAAATCAGGAATAACTAATGTCAGCTGGCTCAAATGCTGTGTCTAACTGAAAATAAACGCATTTCTTTGCACGTACGGATAGACGTATTCCTATAAGGCTTATTTCAATATAACTGCCGCTTGCTTGAATTACTGCCGCTTCCATTCTATTCATGATCTAACGCGCGTACAAGCATCTTTCTGAACCTGTCTATCGAGATTTGCAAATGCTTGCTGAATGGGGCATTGAGTAAGCCTGTGTTGTTATGTCGAGCTTTGTTAGACTCTCGCTCAATAGCGCCTCATGCATTCAGAGGATCATTCAGAGGATTTAAATCTGGACTGCTCGCCACTAGTGCTTATCTCAGAACATCTGCTAGCCACCCTCACGCTAAACTGCTGGCTGGATGCGCAGGTGCGCCGTCCTGGTCACACACGTTGAAACAAGTGTTGCAAACCACTGGACACAGAATTCATCTATGGTTCCACTGCAGTGTGCAGGACATGCAAATTAAAGGCTACATTGTGCCACTATTTGGTCGTTTAGAAAACGTATAATGCGTACATGTCTCCTCCTTCGCTAGCCATTGAGCTGGAAATTTCCTCTGTCCTACAATACGGATATCTTCTGGATGAAGGGCAAGCCAGCGGTCATTTCGCCGGTTGATATTTACGTAAACGGTGACTATCTTCTCGTCGGAGGAGACTCGAACGCTGTGTGTTGCTTTGTGCTTGAAAGAGCCCAGAAGCACCAGGCATCGAGCAAATTGGCTTTAGAGAGATTCTGTCTGATTTCTATAATCTCCGTTTCATACCTGAGGTCTTCGTGCGTGAACTATGTGAACAATAACACTTAGCTGCAATCATGTAAATTGACGTTTTCGGAAAACGAAATTGTATACGATTATTTTCTCATTAGCGTTATTAGTTTGTTTACACTCTACTTGGAATGGTTTTTCGTTGAATACCCGACATAACGCCTGAGCCTTATTGGATACGTTTGAGCAGCTCGCCAGGATCCGGTTTAGCTGTCGTATACATATATATTTATACACATTTTTTGCACAATAAACTATATATATATATATATATATATATATATATATATATATATATATATATATATACGTAGACGCTTTCTAAGGTGTTTTTATAATTAATGGGTATATATATACAATTTTTTTTTGTGGACGTTCTCATTATGATAGCTAACGGTCTCTCGTCTTGCTGCAGGGCTCGTTGCTGCGACCGCGTCGGCACATCAAACCTAACCTAACATTGAGCCAGCGGCCTGTTTCGCTTGTCTGCGTACACGAGAGAGAGAGAGAGAGAGAGAGACCGAAAAAAGAAGAAACGCGGAGCAACAAGGCTTTTGACTAGATTCACACGGCCTATCCCTACCCCACATCGGGTTGACGTGCTTCTTGCTGCTACAACATGTCGAACACCAACAGCCGGGCACGTAATGGTGGTAGTAGCCGGGGCAGTGGTAAAAGTACTGATCGTAGAAGTAGTTACGTTAGCAGCAGCAGCAGTTGCCCCGCCGCCACCCCCCACCGCGGCTACATTCGGGCATTCGGGCCCGGCAGTGGCAGCCATTTTGGAGAGGGAGGAAACCCCATGCCTGCCCTCCCCTTGAAGATGGATGACGACGGCCCGGCCTGCCCCGCACTCTGCTCGACCGCGCCGACGGAAATCGCACGCGGAAAACGTTGCTATTGCTGTTCACGTCTCGTGTCGACGGCGCTGGCGTTGCTGCTGACGCCCGCAAGCAGCAGGGCACGTTCTTCTCGTTCACTCGTCGTCGTTGCCGTTATCGTCGTCGTCGATGTTGTTGTTGTTGTTGTCTAGAGGTAGCGGTGAGGGTATTTGCGGGGGTGGTGGGGGTATTTGCGGGGGTGCTGGGGGCGTTGGCGGTGTTGACGGAGGAGGAGGAGGCAGCGTGCCGAAATTGTCCAACAGCAGGGCGGCGCTCGCGCTGCCGAACAGGTCCGTAGCGGCAGCAGCAGCAGCACCTGAATAGCCGCGACGCGAATACGGGCACTCAGGGAAACAGATCGACAGCAATTCGAGGTGGCGCCCGATGTACCTGTTCGTCCCCGCCATCGCTCGCTCCTCGCGCTCGATAGGCTTAATAAACAAGGTCTGGCCAAAGGATAATGTTGGTGATATGCAACTGGCGGGAATGAAAGTGCTGGCAGGCAGGTGTAGGGCTGGTTGTTGACAAACGCCAGACAAGATTGTTGTTGTTGTTGTGGTACTTGTTTCCCTACTGCTCGCAATAGTAGCAGTTGCTGTCGTGGTTGTAGTTTGAGTACTTTGGGTTGGAATCCCCACACTACTGCCGCGTGCAACGATACACGTGCAACGAATCATTCCCTGTAGTGGTTAGGCTACAGAAAAGACAAAAACATTATGGAACGAATTGTAGTGGTAGTAGTAGTAGTAGTAGTAATAACAGAAGTGTCGAGCCCGGTGGCGTAGTGGATTAAGTCTCCGCCTCGCAACCGGAGGAGACACATAGGTGCGCGGGTTCGAACCCCACCGCTGCACATTTGTATTTATGGGGGTCCGTCTATGAAGCAATGTGAAAAACAGTTCCGTGGACGTTAAATCTTGGCTGAGGGTCAGCCCGAAAACTTTACTTAGTAATAACAGAAGTGGGAGTACCAGCTCAGAGTTTCAGTAATGCGCGTCTAGACGCTACTGCAATTGGGCACCCAAGCAGACGTGTTTGCCACACGGGCACCTGTTGTATGTATCTTGCATACGCGCTTTGGTGCTCGTCAATAGAAATAAATATTTTTGTTTTTCCTATCATTGTTGTTATTGTTTGCGCTATTGCTGCGGTTGTTGTGCATTACGGTTGAAACGCGCTTAACGATCTGGGCGTCGACACCGGTGTGCGCGCATAGGCAACCGACCGCTGGGGTAGTCGTTTGGAGGTGGCTGATTGGCTTAAACTGCTAAGAATCATTGCTATAAGATACTAGAAAAGGCTGTGCGTCTGTGGCGAATTACGATTTGATACGAGATCGCGAACGGGGCATTTGAGTTGAAGCAGAATATCTAGCACTGGCAAAATGGAATTGTTTAACTGTGTGCTTGCGCCCAAAAACTGTGCCTAGTCATGAAGAAGTCGTTTCGTATCCGATAAGGGTTTTCTGGAACTAGAGAGATTTTTGCGTTAAGCGTAACGGAAGTCCTTATCGTATGTTCAAGCAACCACGCAGATTGTGTGGTTTAAGTGCTCGCCGCATGTAAGGGCCAGCCAGGCAAATCGTGCAGCATAACGACCGCACGGTGAAACGAAAAAGGAAATGCTTTCTACAGTATCTGCGATCATTTCTCGCGATATTCTCTAACTAAGAATAACGCCAGACAAGTGCGTTTGAGTATGGCAAGTGCACTTCCCCCACCTCCCATCAATAATCATACGCAATTGCAGAAAGGCAAATTTCTCTAAATGCATTTCAATTACTGAAAAGGCAACTGCTGTTCAAGGTACATATATATATATATATATATATATATATATATATATATTAGATACGCAAGTTTGACAATGACGAGATACGTCCTGTGACTTAAAATGCATTGCTTAAGACACGTTCAAAAGTCCCAAATAAATGTCACGACCGGCCTTCATCTCAATGAAGGAGTTTGCCATATAATGTTAAATACAATTTGGACAAGCAAAGGCGATGCTAATAGACGTGGTTACCTCTGACATCTCGCGGTCACTACGCCTAGCGGTCAATGATTGGGAAGCAGGGAAGGGGTATTCGATAATATCTCATGAAGGGAACAAGGAAAATCAACGGATCTCCTTGAAATGTCCTTCGTTTCAGCACTGTACGACAGTGTCATCAACGAACGCGCCACTCCTCCCTCCTTCTCGCTTTATCCTGTGCCCGTGGTTCCTATCCACCACGTCGCGTGCGTTTCCTTCCCACTCTCCGTATCTCCCACTGTTCCTATCCTCCTCGATTCGTCGTCGATTGAGCGGTATTGATTCGCAAAATTCCTATTGCGCGTATCTCCGCGAAATCAGTTGTATCTTCCCTGGCTACCACGCCGCCACCAACGACGGGCCAACGCTAGCGGGTCGACACTAGCAAGCTGAGCCGTCACGTCACTGAATAATTTATGCTGCATTGCTCACTTAGTGACGGACCGGCGGGACGGCGGCTACAAAACCCCCGGGCACTCTTCCTGCCTCACGCTCCTGATGCTTGTCGAGCTGGCGGGGTTAGCCCGGGGGTACGACCCGCTGCTTTTGGTGGCGACACGGGCAACGGTAGCGGCATTCAGCCTGTCAGAGCCACCTTACAGGGAAGCTGGTAGTGTTGCGCCCACTACAGGACGTGGCAGTGAAAGAGACCTTTCGAAAGAGGCAAACGCTGTCCGGGAGTGCCTTGACCACCAACACATCATAACAACAACGACGCCGATGATGACTAGCGACGCGTCGCAGCCGTCTCGCGACCTGCCCAACTTTCGTATACGCCTTTGCTGTAAAGGCGCGGCGGGTCTGTGTCGCACCGAAAAGTCTGCGCCGCACAATGCTATTCACTCGGCTTCTGATTTTCGGACTCGCTGTTGTTGTAGGGTAGACGAAAGGAATATGTGGAACGCCGACGGTGGAACCAGAAGGGGGAGAGACAGAGTCGTAGCGTTAGTAGGTTTTGGGTCCTGTCATAGCTGCGCGGTTGTGGTGGTACGTTGGCTCCTTCGACAGAGCCAGCGGTGGAAGCAGGAGTAGCAGCAATACCGGCAGGATCGTAATGCCAATAGTGCTGCCTTCTGTGCAACGAAGTCTCTATCGCTTGTCGATATGTGCAGAAATAATGCGAGAAAATGCGGAGGAAATCAAACAGAGTCGGAGAAACGGAGAGACTAAGGAGTAAAGTGTTAGACAGGAACACAAAGAGAGCAGAGCAGAGCAGGCAATGAACAGAAGGTGCTACAGCAACAACATAAACAATAGCAATAACAACAACGACTACTGTTACGTCTAGTACTACAACCATTATTTTATTAAGGTAGCCTAGTGCGTCAAACTAAGTTGTGACACTGTACGTAAAAGTAAGATGTTGGACGACGCACAAAGAGTGAGGAGTGGGGAAGTGCAGCAGTTGTAAAAAGCAAGCCTGCAACTACAGGCTAGCTACCTCTACCCAGAAACCCAAGCGAGTTTGCGTACAAATCGTCGATAGCCTATTCGAGAATTTGTTGCTTGCTGAGATGTCGGACGGTTCGGACGAAGACAAGTTATACATAATGACGATGACATCAAAGATAACAGCAGTGATAGAGGAAGATGTGTAAGCAGGGGAGTAGCGCGTGATCGCCAGGTGGGAGCTGTGGTAGGTTAGCCAGCAAAGCTATCTAGGAGAACCGACAGTGCAGTTTTCACCTTGAACGGCACCACGTAAGCACAAAGACAAAGAGTAGACAAGCCGCTTGCCCGCTTTCCTTCATTTTATCTCGTACTTTGTGTGCTATCAGTTGGGCGCTGACGGAATAATTCCAACTACCCGAAATTCATACTATTGACGCCACGCGTTGGCCGGTGAACTGCAGCACTCTTTCATGCCTCGTCCAACATCCTTTCGACGATACAGCCGAGCAATAAGGGTGCATTGCATATGCATGCATATGTCCGGTGGTAATATATATATATATATATATATATATATATATATATATATATATAAATATATTAGAGAGAGAGATAGGTAGAAAGAGCATTGTGAGCCCGATCGGGGAGTAGAAATCATGTACGTGTATTATATACTAGCATACCTTTCCTGATCGGTGGCGGTGCATTGTTAGCGATTACAGTGAGCAACAGGCTGAGAGCATAAAATAACGTCGTGGGCTTCGGGGGATAGTTGGCCAATGTTTTCGGACAGTGCTGCCCGACCCACAGCAGCGCTTTCTCGTTTTCCCGTTATATGCGATGTGATGAAGTGTAGAAATACGAATTAGCATAGGCAAAGCAAACACAGTTTATGTTGCTGTGCGCGAACCTCACGTTGGGAAAAGGCGAAAGCTTCAGCCTCTCAGCGGACTTCGTGTAGTAAGTGGCAGCCTGCTCTGCCTGAAAAACCTATGCATATGCACAGTGTGTAGAAAAGACGTTGTAGTTTTGCACGTTTTGCACATAATCATGAGTCGATGTATACATATATAGAGCAATAGCACAAATAATTACTGAGGCGGCGCTGTTGGGTGGGCACGTCGCACAAGCGGTTGTACTGTTATTTCTTGTAGGACATGCGGACCGTTGTACAACAGGGTATGGGAAACAACCAGTGCAATCCGGCTCGAACAGACCCCAATATCTGACTGAGGACATCCAGACACACACAAATTTATACACATGCGTACAATGTCGGTTTAAACTTATATAATTAAAGGTTTTTCTTAAAATCGACTAAGATTCTCTTGTCTACAGCAGAGTCACGTATCTATTGCGTCCTTGCTAGTTTCCTTCTACCTTTGTTAGTAACCACTGGTTCGAACCACCGGTATCGAACCGCCACCTCCACCACCAATATCGCACCGGACCTCAATTGTGATGTTACTCGTCCACTTGTCTTCGTTTCAGACGATATCGTTATAACAAACACCCACCCACCCTAATATGCTTGCACTGTTTGTGAATGATGTACGCATATATAAATACATGTAGGAGCAACAGTAGCCGCAGCAATAGTACGTAGACGTCCAGGTAATGTCAGTCAGCAAACAAAACCTCATTAGTTTCGATAAAAGTAGTCTTGATAAAGCTGACTGTTTGTCGTTGTACAATAGTATGATGTTATGCAGTCGCCGTCGTCACCACAAACTGGTGGTCGCCGAGTTTAACGCATTATACTCACGCGCGCCACGCTGCCAGCGTTCATTTACTGCATTTTCGCCTTCACGCATGTTCAGGTGTGGCTGGGTATTTCGTTGTTGTGGCGCTATGCTAGAGAGTCGTCGTCCTCACCAGTATCCTCTGTAGCGTCTTTGTCTGAGGATTCTGCAAGATTAAAATTAAATGTCACTCTTTCTGCTGTTGCTTCTGCGGCTTCCGACGGCCTGAATTCCTCGCGACCACGCGGACCCTCTCTGGCACTCACGGTCGCATACTAACGTCCGGCACGATGTCTATGCACAGCTGAAGCTAGCTGGTCCATTGGGGACCTTTTTGGGGAGAATCATGATGTGGGACCATGTGCAGGTTTGATGATGGCCTCGCGTGTATTTCGCCTCTCTGTCGGTGTCTGCGTCTGCTCTTGATCTACGCTGCTCCGTTCTTGTTTGTCTGGTTTCTTTTGTGTTGTTTTCTACTTCGCTTGTCAGAATGGTGTCCCTACAGCGCTAACCATCGCCCACCGCTGTAGGCGGCTTAGATGGTCACAGTCGGAATTGCTGCTGGTTGCGATTTTCTATTGTGATCTCTCAGCACTCTACGGCAGCTAAGCCTAACTGTACATACCTTTTCGGACGACGCTACAAGAAAACGCTGCAGATACTGCCGACACATGTTGTTGTCCAGCTCTAAACTGTGCATAAACGCAGATGTTAGTGTCATTTCACTTCATTTTCTGAATTCCCACTCCGCCTGCCTCCTGCCACTGAGCCCACTTTTCCGTCTGACATGCACTCGGCTGAAAACGTCGGCAACGACAGCAACAGCAACTCGACGCCGCCTCATGAGCGATGATGACCGATTGCCTTGACTGGCTCTGAGACTTCATATGGAAGCGTCATGCGGACTGGTGCTGTCCGGGACTCTCCGCGTCGTCAGTACATAAGGTGCATCCATCATTCATTTATTCATTCACCTAGTTAGTTAACAGCCTCCACTATCAGATGAAGCAAAGCGACAGCGCTAATACAAATAAACATACGTACAGATGGCTTACGATGACGAACGGGGAAAATGTCGTTCTGGAGCTGTCTCCGATATCGATGGCGATTGCGGTGCAGGACGGCCGTGGGGTACGGCTGTATTGAGGGCCCGTGGGGTACGGCTGTATTAAGGGCCCGTGGGGTAAGGCTGCATTGAGGGCCCGTGTGCCAATGCTTACAGGTTACTCTGTAGCTTTGGCGCCCGGAGCATATTGTATAAGTCTGTGGCAGACCGTCCGTTGTAAGCAGACCGTTTGGCAAAGCAGTTGTCCCCTCGTCGTATACTCCGCTTATTTATACCTGTCGACTCTGGTCTTCCATTTTCGGCCTCGTCGCCGATAGAGGCGCTGCTGCTGAGCGAAGTTACAGTCAACTTTTATCGACTATGGAAAACAATAAGGGTTTTGGTCCCTTAAGCGTATCGAGATTGTCCTGAATGTAAAGGGTGTGCCAAATATGTTATGGCACTTGGAAGTGAAAATGTTGTAATTTTAAGCAAGCGTGTACCGCTTTAAATCATAACGTGCATTGCACATCCAAAAAAACACGAACGATGTGTGGAGAGTTTTTGCAAATAGCATTATCCTAAGTCATCACAGATACATATGCATACATTTAAGGAGCGCATGAATAAGCACTTATATCGGAAGGTTTGCAAGAACGATACTCGCATACACGTGGAAAGCAAACTATTTGCCGGTTATATATATATATATATATATAGAAACGTCTCACAAATGCGTAAGCAAAATGAAGCAATTAATCAATCAGGTCCTATTAACGTGCCCAACAACATACAAGTTAGCCGAGTGGTTCCCTTTATCATGTGACTTTGTTAGAGCTGCGGTAGTGTAGCCGATCCAAATTTTTTTTTAGAAAATGATGTGTTCTGTCTTATTCGAGAAAAGTGTTAAAACTGTTAATAAAGTATTTTTGCGGTGAGCCTGTGCTATCCAATATTTTATTACGTGTAACGTGGCCACAGTTATTTACGTTATGCTATGCTTTGTGATGCATCATATGTGATACGTGCATTGTGTGCGATCTTGCCGATTATCAGATTTGTATCACAATCTACAAAAACGTTATTTCGTCCATATCCACTACAGAACCCAACCCGTCCTTGGTCGAACTGTCACATTAAACATTTGCACCAGTCCAGTGTCGTTGTTTTTACCTCGTGTGCAATGCATCGGTTACTCGCCAGTCATTTGAGCCACTCCATCATCGTTCCGTTGCAGTATGGAGCAAAACGGCCAAATTCTATATCGACGTTGCTGACACCGACAATACGTGTCTCTGCCGCTACGACGCTGTCAGGCCTTGACAGTGTCAAACGAAAGATTGACGGAAAGGGTCCTGCATAAGATCGGCTTTTACGCTATCTACGAGCTTGATTATACAGTTTGCATTACGATTATATATTAGTATTGTGCCGCAATCCTGGGCCCCTGTCTCTAACCTAACTCCTACAGTTCTGACGTCGGGAGCCCACTATTAGTCAGCCGCCCGGTAGCGTCCGGGATTGCGTGCGATAGGCAGCCAGCCCCGAGACCATAAGCCTAGACGACGTATAGCATAGCTGTCTAGACCTGCAAAAAAGATAACAAAATGGAGAGAAAAAGCGGAAAACCCCTATTGGTTTCACTTCAAAATGTGTATTGTAGGTGCTATCATCAGCATGGCCATCAGGGATGGGCTATCGTGGCCAGCCGACTTAGGGTACGGACGGGCAAGCGTCTGCGCAACGTGGGACGCCACAACATATGAGAAGCACACTAGGTAGGAAATAGCCGCTGGTCCATGCAATGGCTGCTACTGTTGCCGCCGGTGTCGCCAGTCACTGCTTGATAGAGTCTCCCAAAATCCCCGTACCGTCCGTCCTATCGGGGCATATACGTTGTTTCGTTTCTCTTCCTCTTCCCGTTTCTCTCGCGCTTTATCTCTCGTTCTCTCGCTATATAAATATATATATATATATATATATATATATATATATATATATATATATATTCTCTACATCTAGGCCTATTTTTCATCATCAAGTTATGTTTTCCTGCTCCTGACTCTCATCGTGTACCATGTGCTTCGTTCTTCTTCTTCTTCTTCCTCTTCTTATCCTCTTCCTTCTTCTACGTCAACGTCTGACATCCTGCACCTTTCGTGGCTTTCTCTTCTTCTGACCCCTTCTTTTCCCCGTTACGTATACCCGTTGCCCACTTTGCCACTCTTGCATAACGCCAAAACATACGGTACATAAGCCGCCCCGGGCGGCTATGACGGCCTCCGCCGATGCCGCCACCGCTACGGCCCGCTACAGCCTATGCCTGCGGCCTACTTCCGGTCGACTGCCGGCAGCACACCGACAGGATAGGATGGGCCGCGATAGGGCAGGGCAGAGCCAAAGCCAGGAAAGAAAACGGCCGGAGAATGACGGGCAGCACAGAAAAACATCGGGAGCAACATCGATGATCTTTACTCGTGTTTTTACTGCTGTTAGCGGCGTCGCCAACACTAGTGGCAGGGGCGGCAACAGTAACGCGGGCGGGGGCGCTACGTTGCTTCTGTGCTTGCTTTCCTCAGTGTCAGAGAGTCAGCGAGCCAGCACACGACATAAGGGCAGCCCCGGGTCTTTTGGCCGGATGCGTTGGCTTTGGTGCCGATTGGAGGCTACTCATGAGGAAGATGGCGGACGAGACGAACTTCATTCACCTCCGTCACGTCATCACCGTCGCCGCCAGCGCCATCACCAGCAACACTCCGGAGGGAAGGGACCGCCGGGAAGCGAGGTATGGTAGAGAAAGAGATGGGAAGCCGCCCGTCCGACGGGCAACAGCGGCAGCAGGAGCAGCAGCAGAAGCCGCAAGAACGGGAAGAGGGGAAGAACAGCCTCGGCTTGGCACCGAATATGACTATATCGGAGCCTGTGGCTATGGCTCGACGACGCCGACGATGCCCTGTCGACCGAATCTTCGTTCAATCGCTTCCGGTATTCGCAACAGCCGAACCCCACTACTACGACCACTTCAACGACAAATTCACTTCTACTGCTAGGTCTAATGCTGCGTGTACAACTATTACCACTTCTACCACTACAACTACTACTACTACTACTATTACTAAGCTTGAAATACGGTCGCTACGGCCAGCTTCATCGCGCCACCGGCGAGAATCGTAAAAATGTTGACTAGAACGGGGAGTTGTTGTAATTTTAGACAGTACTGAAGGTGCGCGTTGCTATTTGTAGCGGCAGTTTTTCTTTACATCTTCTTCTTCGTCTCCTGTTTTCTCCTCTTCCCTTTCCGTTGACTGTCATAGATGCCTTCGTGTTGTTTTGTAGTTGTACCCCGTCTAGCCAAATGGGGCAAGAGACTTAGTATGGTCTCCCTAGTAGCAATGTCGTATTGGTAGTTGTACAGGTAGAAAAAGTCTATACGCACGAAATTGAAAGTGATACATTGACGATAAGTGGCTTCAGATTGACACAGAGTTCTGACCCAAAATACATATACAGCATATGTATACATTGTACACTACACGTATGTATATGATGCTCAATGCACGTGACGGTTGCAGGCTACGGCGACTTGCTATTCTCTTTGAATTTAAGCCGTTTATGCTCGAAAAAACTGTGGTGCAAGTGCAATTTTGCCAAATCCTTTGTTATGTGCGAATCAGCCACTCATCTTAAGTTAAGTTTAATATCTACGTGTGTGTATGTGTAGAACGGTGCACAGATTTAGTTGTTTCCGCCACCGTTAGAGCACGGTTTTCTCAACTAGTTTTCTACTCTTGTCACTGTTTATGAGACGTCAGCAGACCAAGCGTGACCGGGTGTTATGGCACCTCAATGTAAGTGTGCATGATTTATTTTGAGCCCCGCTTGTTCATAGGCCTCCATCAACATCCTGATCCTTTTCCAGGGTGGATTCTTTCTTTCTCCCTCTCCCTTGCCCTATTTTTCGCTTTAGTTCGGAAAGGGAGTTCGGCCCTGACGTCCGCCGGTATGTACGGCTTTCACGTCTTTTGAAGTCTGCAAGACAACAGGTGGATCAGTAGACACGCTTTTTCCTCTTTTTCGCTCCTACACGTCAATAGGTGTTGGCCAAGGATGTTAAATTAGAACGTAACGGAAAGCATTGTTAATGTTTCAATTATTCATATATCGTTCAGAATCGGATTGCTTCGGATGGTCCCACTTTTGTTCCCTATGCTTTGAATTTATGACACTTGTAGTATGAAAAAAAGCGAGTCTTAAATTCGAGTAGTCACGTATTGTCCTATTTATACTAGTATCAGCTCATTATATATATATACTTATCAAGAGCATTTCGAACGAATCAGACATTTAGACATTTGAAAATGAGAGTCACATATTGTTCTGTTTATACTAGTATCAGCTTATTTTCAAATGTCTCATTTGTTTGTAATGCTCCTGTTAAGCATATATATATATATATATATATATATATCATATTATGCTATTATAAAATATAAAGATCATATTATGCTCGTATATACATACAATTGCTAAGGTATATATATATATATATATATATATACCTTAGCAATTGTATGTATATACGAGCATAATATGATCTTTATATTTTATTTGCGGGAGAGCAAATAATAGTTATTTTAAAAGTAAGAGCCGATGTGTACAACAATTATATATATTTATATATATATATACTTGTTGTTATTATATATATATATATATATATATATATATATATATATATATATCTAACTTTGCGGTAAAACTATTACCAGAATGCCACTATTAGCTCATATCGCTTTTACTCCAGCACCCTCTACCTCCCACTCACACTCTTCTCCGGGTTGACTGTCCTGTCGTACGCACAGAAGGACTTTGGACTACATTTAATACGTTGGACTGCGCCGCTACAAACTACGGAAACAGAAGGAACCAATGAATACCTGTTCACTTTATTCTGCATAGTCTATCGCAACTTGTCCACAGTCTGACCCGCATTCAAGGCGAACCGCAGAGCATTCTAGATCTGAAGTTATCGTATGATAAAGATATCATCACTAAGCTCATTGTACAGACCCCCCTCCCGTCAAGTCCGACCATAAGCCGGGTTACCTGGCTGTTGCTCTTAATGTATCCATTGAACAGCATTTTACACGCTTAGAAAAGCACCAACTGTGTATTGATTACGCTAGAACTCTACCTAAGGAATTTACTTCTTCGCACGATGAACCGAGCGCCTCATTGCACGCTTTCATCGAGCAGACGAATCAAAAGTTCAGTTGCCCAGGACCTATTCAAAGGTAACTGCGGTTTACACGTAAACTCGCACTCACTTAGCTACAATACTGTTGTTTAAAAAATACAAAAAATAACTCCAATTAACCCCGTTAAATTTAACCATTAGTAACAATTAACAATAAATAGAACACTACAACTGCACTACCGTGTATATTTAAATGGATTGAAAGGATCACGCGGCAGATGTTGCTCGAGTTGACGTTATCCGTCGCTCATTTGTGTGTGGCGAGATGCTGGAAATCCGCACTTGTTGTGACTTCAGTTGTCCTTGTACAAAAGCTATTACAATGATAATGCCCTTGACTAGTATAATATTGTGTTATGAAAATAATAACAGTAACAGCAACAAAAACATCGACAACAACATCAACAGCAACATCGACGACGCCAAGACAATAAACAATACCAACGCCGGCTTCCTTCTACTGACCACAGCTAAGTGTCGGCAAGATGCGCCATCTACCGTTTATTCGAGACAAGGTCTTTCGGGATCGCCGAGAACGGCCTGTCGACTCCGAAATACGTCGTGTAGATTAATTAAGGACGTAGGTGTAACTTAATAGTTGAGGCGCATCGCAGATCTCGCAGGATTTTCTGCTTACGTTAGCATACTGCATCGTTACGGGAAGTGCGGTACACACGCATGGACACTAGTGCCAAAAACCGTCTGCAGTCTGTGTGGGCCTACTAGTGTGCGGCTTCAATCTACAAAAAAGAGCCATGTCATCATCCTCGCATCCTATAGGGAACTGCATAAGTATAACTTCAAACGATTGCCAAGCGATACTAGAGTGTAAGATCCTAATTGTCCCGGAACGCTGCATTGGGATATATTTGTCATGTAAAAAAAGTTTTTCTTCTTCTTGGTGCACAAGATGTCCTCAATTGATCCAATCGTCACGCGACTCAATGATAAGTCGTACCAGCCTTCATGTGTGCCCTCTCTGAGGGAGGTTGGCCGGCACGCTGGCAGACCTATGCCGGGCACCAGCAGGGCACCACCGGTTATGTCTTTGGCTTTCCTTTGGCAGTGCTTGCAGAATGGGTATGTAGCCTTCCCCATTCTAAAGACTGGAAATCATCGTGTCCCGTGAGAATCTGAGTCACGTAAAACCTCAGCTAACCGCCTGGCCATTCCACCCGAACCCTAATATCCGGGATCAAAGTCATTATCCGGTCCCCGGACTCTTTGTCTGGATTGAAGTCTTACTCGGCCTGCTATATGTCGAGAGTCATTTCCTCTACTTCTTCTTTGCCGGTTATTCCCACAAGCGGCGTCCGTTATCCGCTTCAATGTCCCAGGGGGCTGTGCTAGCCAGAACGAGTACAACCGATATAGTGGCTGTTCTATACGTCTGTGTGCGAGACTGCAAATAAAACTGAAGGTCACCGACACCCTAAGGCATGTTTTGGCATAATCCCGGCTAATGTGCGAGACCACATGTATTTCTTCTGTTGCCAGACGTATGTGGGTTTGTGCCCCGTAGTCCCCCGCCCAGGCAATGCTCAAATTACAGGCGTTATGGATACGCTTAATGTCCCGGTCATCTAGAGTTTGTTTTAGGAGAGGGTACTTCCTTAACCGGCTTAGGAGTATTCTTATATTTATTTAGCGCCTGTGTTAGCCCAATTCCTCTTATACAGCCTGCGAACTCCGTTAAGGCGTCGTTGGTCCTCAGTACCGGTTGCTGGGGTGAATGGATTTAAATGGCCATAACAAGGTCGCCTGCTCAATGATTTCTGGGAAGTCGTCTAAGCACAAGAAATCATTATGTGCCAGGCGCAGGCTAGAATCGAGATATGGGGAGTCGCGGCATGTCTAACTCGGAGCTCTCGTTAACTATATGCCTCCTGCTTTCAGTCTGCCACGACCGCACGGCAGATATAGCGGGCCTCTCCTCTCAAGTTGTGTTTCAAAATTACCTTTCGGGGTGCGCTGTTGAAAGCGTCGTTGATATCCAGCAGTCCATTAGCAAGTACCTTGACTGTACTGTGACTAATTCGCAGACGAAGATCGGCGACTACTGCTGACTGCTATTTATGCTATAAATTTTTTATTTATTATTATTATATATTTATTATCATAAATTTATGATTTATTATTATATATTTATGATTTATTATTATATATTTATGATTTATTATTATATATTTATTATTATTATTATATGTATGCTATTTGAACTGACAAAACGAGTGCTACGCTCGGTTTGATCCCATGCTAGCAGGTTCACGTTATTAATTTATCTGGCCACTTTAACCTGTCATTCCGGCAGCTCGATTTTGTCCGGTGGTTATTTTCGCTTTGGACAGAAATCGTGCAAGCTTTCTCACTGGAGTTCAAATTTCTCCACAAAGATTTGGAATGTCAGCAGACATCCCAGTTTTAGGTTTCGAGAATATAGCTCTTGCTCAGTACTGAAAACTCACAGCATCCGAACTCGTGCCATTGTGGACCATACAATGAACGTCTCTGGCTGCTGCGGAAGCCGTGTCATGTTGAGCGCCGTAAGTCGTTGTGTCTACTTAAGGAGGCAGCATTTTGTAGCCCTGGTAGTCTTACAGTCTAATAGATGTGCGGCATATAACATGATGGTATCGACTACAAACGCTGAGGCGGCGCCAAAAGTCAGCGGCTCCTCTACTCCACATGAGAAATGTTTGCAGTTCTGCTGAAGCTTCAGCCGATTTTTTACTGCATAGCACACGCGAAGCGCTTCTGCGAGAACTCTATCCACAATTGGGTGTTACTTCCAGGCGTAGATCCTGCGGAGAGCGTTTTAGTCCGTCTAAAAATTGCGTTTTCTATAGAGGCAATTCAAAACCTAACGCTTCGTGGTATTGCCGGATATCCGCAAAGGCTGCGTTGGCTGTGCCGTCTAATAGATCCTCATAACGGGCGGCGCCGATCAGTTTCATATCGTCTGCCTGGGCCACGGAATGGGCTCCCTCGGGATGTAGGTACTTCATCATCGGCTATAATCATATAGGGCTGGTTCCAGTGCGGCGCCCTGGAAGAGCCCGACTGTGATTGCATAGTCCTGGCCTTTGTAGGTAGATGCTCGGTCTTGCTCTTGGCGCATTTTCTCTGCTTTATCTATGTCCAACATATTGTTGATTGTGTGCTGAGTGTGTGAAAAAAATGTACTGAACTGGTTTTCCGCCTATTGTCTTTAGCTCTCTTGCTAATCGACCGTTGATAATATGCTCAGCTGCTCTGGATAAGCAGTAAAGTGTACTTATAGGGCCGTGTGCCGATAGGTATTTTTGCGGTTTAGAATTTAATTATAAGAGCCAGTACCGTTTCTCGGATTAGCTGAGCATGACCTCCGCTTGTGAGCATTTTATCCGGAAGTACGAAATTGGACATTTATCCGGAAGTACGAAATTGGACATTTATCCGGAAGTACGAAATTGGAAATACTCATCTGAGGAGTTACTGCTGTTGTAAACAAGTAGTCCGGAACTCGGTGCTGACCGAGGAGTAGTAGCTGCATTTGCCACAGAGAGGACAGGCCTTGCTGTTATATATATATATATATATATATATATATATATTTATATATAAGGTGAGCACTGCCGAGTGTGCAAACGTATTGTAAATGATTAATAAACCATCATTATATATATATATATATATATATATATATATATATATATATATATATAAGTGTCCTATTGAGCAAAATATCGTAGTCGCAAAAGTTATGGCCTTGTATTCGGGACATGTCAATTAGTCTACTCTTTGGGAGCAGATAAAAAAACACAAACACGAAAAGCATAGGTGCCCAAAGAGTTGGGGTTGCCATTTCTTGTTGATATTTATTTTATTTATGTACACACAAGCAAAGCGATATATGGCGACTGGTACTACTACGTCGGCGTGGTCTATTCTGACTTAGAATTCGGCAGATCAACATCTTTATCGAAGTAATCGTTCACAATTCCGAACCAGGAGGGGGTTCTTGGGGTGGTTTTTAGTGGGGAGTGCGCTGGAATTAGATTGAGTCATGTACTCTGAATCCTGCGTTTAGTCTCACATTACCCGCCAAAACATCGGCGGGTGTGCGTAAATGCATTTTCCACCCCCCTCAAAAAAAAATCAACATATTGAAACCCTTTTTTCTGACAAGGCTCGTGCCATTAGATTGGATGAGTTGTGCCAACGGGGTGGGGATACCCAAGACTTAGGAAATCAGACTAGCCTTATACCTTACTACTTTAATGTAAAAGGTAGATAGCTTGCCGCTAAAACATAAATTTGACAACCCCTGCTAATGGCGGAACAGAAGAAAATAGAATACATATAAATGTGTTGAAAACATTCCGATCACTTGCGTGTACCTTTTATATTTTTGCTTCGATTAACGCTTCTTGCCTGGAAAGCCTGATACAACCTTATCCGGCTAACACGACAATTTTCTACTATTCTTGTTATCGCTCTTAAATTATAATGGTGTATAATGGATGTGAAATAGCAGATGTCATGTAGCATTAAGCGGCTCAATTTGATAATTTACACTGCTTCTATTGTCAATTTGATGCGTAGCTTCGTTGCGTTCATGGCTAATACGTTCTCTCTAGCTTCTTTGCTTTCTCCACTTCTCTCTCTCTCTCTCTCTTCCTCTATATATATATATATATATATATATATATTTATTGTTCGTTAGTTCAAACTCCCTTGTTCTTTCCCATTCGATTGCTAACAACATCATTGGCTGCGGCTTCGTTTGAGTTGGTCATTCATGCCCGGAGCCCGGAGCGTTTTTTGACGGACGACGCCCGCTGGCGGTTGGACAGGGGGGGGGGGGTGCTTGCCGGCTTTGCTTGTCGACCGCTGCCTTACGAAGCGGAATATGAACGTTCGGGCTGGCTTCGAGTGCATCGATTTCCGATCATCATTCTCTCTCTGGACAACTTGACCCTCTTTGTTTTCGCCTTCCGCTCGTAATCTCGTCGGCTATCCGGCTACCAACGGGCAGAACAACCAGGTCCTGCGACAGAGACAACGACGGGCCTCCGCCAGGGCATTGGGTTCGGTGGCGGCCTGCATGCACGGCCACCGATTCAGCCGTCCTGGATTTTCAGGTCTCTGGTCCGTGGCTGGAAATCCAGGACGGCCCAACGGTACGGTTCGTACGAATCCAGGACGGCACAACGGTACGCTTGGCACGAATCCCGGGCGTTACGACGGTACGGTCGGCACGAATCCAGGACGGCACAACAGTGTGATTCAGGATGGCAAACAACACGAGTCTGACTCAGACAGATGGTACACTGGCCACATGAAAGGAAGCAGAACCTGTTGCTGCTACTACTACAGCTATTGGAGCGGGTATGGCTGTTTGGCCTCGTTAGTTGTAGTAGCGTCGAGTGAGATAACCGAGCTGACAGCAAAGAACAAAACGGTGTTCGAAGGGGAAGTGGAAGTTGAACGCAAACTGAACGTTTCGCAAACTAGTGCGCGCACCTGGTCAGGCCCAATATAGCCTGCAAACATACGTAAAAACACTATATTGAGTCTTACCCAACAAACATATATATATATATATATATATAATTGTTTGATATATATATATATATATATTCATATGATACTAAGATAATAGAGTAAGCAGGTGGGGAAACATTCTGATCTAGGAAGATAAACAAATACAAAATTGAGTGTATGAACTTCTGAACATACACTGGATCGTGAATCCTTACGGAAAGTGCTCAGCTTCGAAAACTTCAAAATCAATGTTAGCGTACAGGGAAGGTAGGTTTCTAACAAGCCACGGGGAGGCGGAACGCTGGTTTGCAATTGCCATGCTTAGCTGAGAACAGAAGTTACAATTCGGGCCAGTTGTTTGCTTAGAGGTCTGATTTTTAAAATTTGGCACCCGATATTTTCTAATGTCTAGGAGGAGATCGACGGCTTGAAAACAAATCAGAGAATATTGAAGACGAGCTCAATCAAATAAGCGAGAACGCAAACTAAACGTGGCAAACAGTGCAACACTCACTCTGTTTTTGAAACGAAGCTCTGAAAACCGGATAACAGATTCTAGTGACGCGACATCATTACAATAGTGTTCCTCAGGATTTATACTATGCTCTCATAATTACTTCCTCTGTGGTTGTTTATTTTTCTGTTTAAGTATAGCCAGCTCCTTTATCAACGTCGAATGTTTGCCAATGTCGTTGTCGACCACGACTGCCTTAGATAACTTTACCTTAGATAACTTTACCTAACTTAGATAACTTTCCGGTACAATTCCATTAGCGCAACGTGATGCATCTAACGGAGTTAATTTATGGTAACGCCGTTTGCAGACAAAACAGTTTTGTGACGGTTCTTATATACGGCGCGAGTGCTAGTGTTCACAAATGCTGTACGATTTGACTAAGAGCGCCAAGAGTGTACTTAGCAAGGCTCCGTTTCAATTCTAATTGACCGAATTTTTTTCGAAAGATGAGCGTTGAGAATAGACGCTAAATCAAACCGCTGAAAGTCAGCACTTATGCTGCCTTAAAGGCCGTGAGAAACACCCTAGATGTATCAATATGTCTGGCCCTCGGTTCATTAAAGGTATGTATCACGGTGATTTTAAGTCCGCTGGGAACGGAGGACGGCTCTTAATTAGAAACAACAGACTCAAGAAAGTGTTTTAAATTCTCGACAATGCGATGCTAATATATTTAGTACTGGTATTATAGTTTCGTGTACACTTCGATTGGTAAAAGTGGATGGGCCCACGTAACCTCTCTCACGTAGAACCTTAAAATAAAATACAACACCGGCTTTATGCAGCTTGCCTTAGCGAGATACGCTATAAAAATAAGTGCTCTGTGACTTAGAAATATAAAAATGATGTATCTATTTCTGTCCTTCTCTCTCCTTCGGTGCAGCCATCTATGTGCGGGAGAGTTAGAAAGTGATCGTATCATTTGGTTTTGCTGCATTTGGCTGTATATTTTTCACGCTTTACTTTCGACAAGCACATCGGAATTTTGGAGGCTGTGGTGCCGTTGCGATAGGACTTCCTTTAGCAGCCAGCAGACAAGAGAAATAACGAGTCGACGGCGGTACCGCTCTTACGGCGGAGCACCGCGCTTTACCCGTTTTGAGACCAGCCCTACCAGTGGGGGTCTGTCTAAAGGTCTTGTCTGCGCCATGAAGAACTTCAACGAGAAGGAGGATTCTGAACAAGAGCTACGTAGCGGGTACGACGTTGCGTCAGCCATCGCCGCAGTGGTGCTCCGGTTGCGACGGTGTCTTTCGCTTTTTTTTCTGCTTCTTCATCATCTTCTTCTTCTTATTTTGTTTTTACCGCAACCGCCAGCCTGCCGCTGTTCTACTGCCGGTCGGTCGGGAAAAAAACAAATCGATTTTGCTGCTCGTTTTGTTCTCGTCGTTCGTTGTCATCGCGGTTGTCGTCGCTACCGGCAGTCGGGCGGTGCGGGGGCTTCCGACCGTTTTCATCTCCGTTTTCGTCTCGTCCGTCCGCCTTTCCTCTAGTTTTAGAGTCTCGCTCTTTCTCTGTTCTATTTTATATTATTGCTATTTCACCAACAAGGGCCATTATTGTAAGGGCTGCTTCTTCTTCTTTCGTAGGCCCTTCTGTCCGGGGTTTTCAAAATAGACGCGGCAGAAGGGCAAGGAAAAAAATAAAGAAAGGGAAAAATCGAAAAAGACGAAAAACAGCATCACCAAGAATGGAAGAAAAACACTTCGTCTTCTTCCCCACCCTTAGTGGTGCTGTTTGTGGTTGGTGTGTGACCAGCCAGCAGCAGTAGCAGGCAGGCTGGGTCAATCCTGCTTGGGTGTGATGGGGCGACGACGTTGCCCTATTTGGATTTGGGCGTTTTGAACGGGCGACAGACGCCCACCGGCTCCGCTACAGAGATTGCAGTATGGTGAAGTGGTTGCTGCTTGGAGTCCCGGTGCTGTTCGTGGCGGCGACGAGCAGGGGCGGCGGCTTCGATGATTCTGATGCTGCTGCCGCTGCGGATGCACCGTCAAGAAGTTCCGCAGGCTGCGACAACGGCCAAGCTTTTTCCTGCACTCTCTTAGTGTTCCTTTGGAGGTCTGGGTGCGGAAACCAGCGAATGACGACAATGACAGATATCTGAACTCTAGGCATTGGCCGCAGGAGAAGAAAGGCCAGGGAGGGAGAGAAAGATATATATACATACATATGTATACATAGATACATGGGGAGAGAAAGAGAAATTGGGAAGAGAGAACTGGTAGACAGAGGAGAATGAAACTCGTGAGGAAATCCTCAATTGATGGTCTATTGTTTCAAACCGACTGAAGCGGTTGCGGGATGCTTGGCGGTTTTTATGCTACTGCTGCTCTTACTGCTCGTGATGGTGAAGACTAACACCTCATAACTGAGCCAGATACGAGCCCAGTCAGAGCAACCTGCATTCGGTAACCGGCCCCGGTTCAGCTTGAGGGGCTGAGAAAGATCTCAATGCAAAGTGGCGACAAAGAGGGCGATAGCGGATCTTCGGACGATGCAGGCACAATTCGCTCAGCAAATAGAGTGGACCTTTGAGGACTGGATGATGGCGGGGCCAAAAGATAGCAACAACAACAGCAGCAGCAACAACAGCAACAATGGCGACGATAAGCAAGAGAAGAGGATAGATAATTCGAAGTAGAGAAATATAAAGGGAAGTAGGCCAGTGGTGGCTGCCGAGAACATCTGAAGTGGGCGCATGTGGAGGCAGCATGATAAAGACAGCCGTATAATAATAATAGAATTGCATCGCAGACCGCGAACGCGTCGTGAGAAAGGCCGCCACGTAGACAAGTGCCTGCCAAAGTGTTGCCGTTGGTATTGCTGCTGTTGTTGTTTTTCTTTTGTCTTACTTTTTTAATTTAGTGCTATTGGTTGTTGTACTTGATATTATGGTCACTGCTGGTTATCTATTGTTGTTAACTTTGCTTTTACCGTGCATATCTGAATACAACTGGGCCCGATGTTGTTCCGCCAATGTTAAAGCCAGAATTCCTGTAGCTAACGTTTGTTATTAGTAATTTTTCGCCTTCTAGCATTTATTGCTTAAAAGCCAGCTTCTAGGTCAACATATACACCTTACTTTCGATCTGGGTTCGACGTGAGTAACAAACTACTGGCATGACAACCCTATCAGGAAGCTTTGAGCATTTGTCAGTATTCTGATTCTCTAACTGTGCTGTTCAATTATTCTCTCTGTACACTATGTTGCACTTTACAGGCCTATACTAGTTTAAACTATCTAGAATTCAAAACGAACATGTTTACTCTAATAAAGCAGCAAATCACTCACCCTAGGTCTTCCTAGCGTGTTTCTTTCTCGCAGCACTGGCGATCTAACAGAATCGTTCGAGCAAGGAAAACACGAGGAGCTTTGGCGAACTACGCACTCGGTGTGCATGGCTCTACGAAGAGCAACTCTGACGGGAGGCGACTGCTTTATGGTCTCTGTTATCGACGTCGCCTTCTCGTCTCTAATCGTCCCATTTTCGACTTCATTTCCCTTAACAGTACATCGCCTAGGGGCTGCAGACTCCTCCTTTTGCTTGCTCAGCCAGCTTGGGGTCTGCGCCACTGGACCACTGTTTTGTGGACAAGTAACTTAAGTCACTAGCTCTGCTACTAGGTCGATCGTATGCGACCGTGCACCACACGATTCGTACGACTCAGCACACGAACGCGTATCTGAACGACTTGTAACCGCCTTCCGGTAAATTCGATCGGCAACTCGCCGCTCACCGCTGGCCGATTCTGCCGTATAAACGAAAAATTGCTGATGACGATGCAATGTCGGCGCAATTTCAATAACTAACTCTATATTTGATTTTGCATTGTTTGCATGCACTGCTTGCTGGGGTGTAATTTTTTGTTGCAAGGTCTGCTAAACTTGTATGGAGCTAATAATACAGCGTCAGCCTACGGTTGTCGCAAAAACTGCAGCACAACCTTGAGACACCATACGACAGGCACTGCGTTCATGGGTAAACTAGCGATTACTCCAAACTGCTGGGCTATTACTATTATTATTATTATTATTATTATTATTATTATTATTAAAAAAATAAAATGTGAGATGTGAACATCTCCATTGTTCGTTAGTCTTGCCCACGGCGCCCACAATGAAAGTCAGTTCCCTCACTGATGAATTCCATAATAATAGTCATCATCATCATGAACGACCAGCCCTAGCAGTTTCAAATCGCTAGTTTACCCATGAACGGAGCGTGTGCCCGATGCCTGAAGTGTCAACAGATTTTCTTCTGCTAACCTAGGCTGAGGTTTGCAGTTTTTGTGGCAACCGTAGGCTGATTCTGTATTCTGGCTTTATACACGTTGAGCGGACCTTGCATAAAAAAATACACCAGTGACGCCTGCTAGCAGTAGTAATAAAAACAGTACAAAACCAGATCTAGAGGTTTAATGCAATTGCGCCGACATCGGATAGTCATCAGCAAGTTTCCGTTTACACGACGGAATTGGTAAGCTACCAACGGCAAGCTGCCGATTGAGTACTACTGCAGTTACCAAAGGGCAGTAAGGAATCGTTTAAATACACGTTCGTATGCTGAGTCGTACAAATCTCCTAGCCAGGTTCGAATATTACTCGTCTTCACGGTTTACGCATGTTAAACCGCTACCCATTCTACGACTAGACTGAGCTGAGTGACGCACGTAGAAGTTTTACATAGCCAGCCTCTTTCAAAATGGATGTCTTGAGCGAAACCGATTTTGTGAAATTTATACACGGTAGTAGTATTAATAATAATTTAGCCTTAGCCATGCCCGCGTGGTCTCAATCCGTCTTTTAGAATGTGCCTTATACATATATATATATATATATATATAGTTACGGTTTTGTTTGCTTATATGCAAGAGGTAACAATTCTCTCCTTATGAACGTTAATACCGGATAAAACAAGTGAAACCTCCAGGTTAGGGTGTGTCCAGTCTAGAAGAGTTTCACGCACAGTGGCGGCGTTACCCCGCTGAATGTCCAGCGATAGTCTCTGGTACAGGTACTCGACAGCTCTAGTGTTCCCTGTCGAACGATTGAGCGCCTTGCCGACATGTTGAATAGCTTTGTCTCGAATGTCAGTGGGCTAAAGTCGTGGGAATAGATAATACAGGCCTTTTTCTGTAGTAGATAATCTGTCCTTTAGATAATTATTGCCAATATCGCCAGCATTGCGCAACGTTATTATTGGCTCGCAACCTAATGAAAATTCCGTTTGTTGCATTTTCAGGTGAGTGTGCTCGCGGAAATATGTGCACAAGAGCGTCGATAACCAATTACGTGGGCGGGCTGTCTTGACATCATACCCAAGTAGACCGCTTGTGCCACAAAAAGGTATGGTTGTTCGCATTTTGACTGATCATACATAATAGTTATTCATCAATGCTTATTTAATTCGTGTGTAAGTGAACGTGTTAACGTGGTTTGACTGGTTCTGCTATCTGCCAGTCTTAGTCGAAGCCAGTGTCAGCTCGTCGGGTCGCTGAAATCTAATTTCTGAAGTCTAATTTACAAGTGCTTCGCTTTTTGGCGTCTCTTGTCGTTCGGGCCGTGGTTGATTCGGCATTTCTCATACTCATGTGAGTTGGACTCGGATAAGCAATCGTCTGTTAGTCATCACTGTAAGTGGTGCTCACGTACGCGATTCGTGCTAATTGGGCTGAGAGTGTAACGGTGAAGTCTAGCGGGTTGTTTTATCGGGGTGGTGTCGACGACGCATACCATTCGGCTGTATTTGTACCTTGTTGTACCATCGACCTCGTCTCGTGGTACTACAGTTAGCAACCTGCCTGTCTGGCAGGACCTCATCCACCGTGATCCTTCGAAACGCTTCCCGTGAAGTCGGCTAGCTTGGCCGTTCTGCGATTAGCCAATGAAACAGGTCGCCGGAGATAGACTAGGCCTGAGGGTCCTCAGGGAGCACTAGGCCCAGGTTATAAACGCTGCGCTGAGAGCCCCCAGCAGCGGGGTGACAGCTTTTGAGAGCATTCGACGTACGTACGCCTGTGTGTTGTTAGTGTCATTCGCATTATAGACGACAACAGTCGCTCTTAGTAGAGCAGACCAATGTTCAGCATCACCTACAACGACAGAAGAACGACAGCAAGTTTTACCAAAACGAGGTTCATGCCAACACTTGCTAGGCGCTTGCAAAACATTGAGAGCTTTTATGTCAAGTGGTTTGGATACAGTACTCTTCTACCTATACATTGGTACAATGTTATTATTATTTTTACTTCTGAATCAAGTAATAATTAACGCATACAATATCATCGTATATAATAATAATAAATAATAATAATAATAATAATAATAATAATAATAATAATAATAATAATAATAATAATAATAATAATAATAATAATAATAATAATAATAATAATAATAATAATAATAATAATAATAATAATAATAATAATAATAATAATAATAATAATAATAATAATAATAATAATAATAATCAAGTTGGAGTGGCTGTTAGAGGCGGCGCAGAAGCACTGGTGCATGCTACACGCGCCCTTTTGAAGACTGAGGACCAAGTGAAGGTTCTGGTTAAACTAGACTTCTGCAATGCATTTAATACGCTAAGAAGAGACAAGATACTGGATGCAGTGATGAAGAAAAGCCCAGAGCTTTTGCCCATGGTCTGGCAAAGTTACAGAGATCCTTCACTCTTAACCTGGGGCACAACTTCAACATTGCATTCGGAAGCAGGCATTCAACAGGGTGACCCGCTAGGTCCTGCTCTATTTAGTCTCGGTATATCAGATCTAGTATTGCAACTACAGAGCCCTTTCAACGTGTGGTATCTAGATGACGCCACGCTTGCCGGCCCCGCGAGTATCATTGCGACAGATCTGAGAAGAGTGCTGCAGTTTGAAGAAGACGGGGGACTGGCACTGAATGCTTCAAAATGTGAGATTACCGCTGTCGGGGGCTCGCTTCAGGAGAGAGAGGAAGCAATCCAGGAGATCACAGAAATACTTCCTGACATCACGCGAGTAGAGGTAAACAACTTAGAAGTTCTGGGGGCCCCCGTAAAGCAAGATGGAATTTCGCATACACTCTCTAGGAAGAAAGAAGCCCTTACTAAAATTCGTCCACGACTGACACGCTTGCATCCTCAGGCCGCGCTGTGCATTTGGAGATATAGTCTGGGGTCTTCAAAGTTTAACTACACACTGCGTTCATGCCCTGCTATAGTGTGCTCTAAAGAATTAACCGCGTATGATGACGTTAGCAGAGATATACTTAGTGAAGTCCTAAACGTCAATTTGGAAGACAACATCTGGCAGAGAGCAAGTCTCCCAATACGTGAAGGTGGTCTGGGAATACGAAGTGCTATTGACCTAGCTCCTGTCTGCTACGCTGCTTCACTGATCCGATTTGGTCCGGTCGCAGCCTCGTTAGTGGAGGAGGCAGTTCGACCACAAATAAAAAATGAAACTAGTAAAGCGCGGGATACCATTAGAACCATGTTGGACCCGGGGCCTTTGGAAGAATATCCCAGCCAATATAACCTCGATGAGCTCAAAAGCAAAAAAAAGAGCAGGGAGATCTTAGAGGGGCTTGTTACCCAGAGAGACCGCGCCGTATTCTTAGCGGCACAAGATAACTTCAGTGGGGGTTGGCTTAAAGCCTTACCCTCACCTCAGCTCGGCACCATGCTGGATCCCAACCATTTCCGCATGATGTCAGCACTTAGAATCGGCGCCCCCGTCTGCGAGCCGTTTCAGTGCAAACTGTGTGGAGAGACGGTAGATTCCAGTGGCCTACACCCATTGAGTTGCCCGAAGAGTGCCGGTAGATCCTCCAGACATGCTGAATTAAACAAGGTCATTATAAGGTCTCTTAGGAAAGCCGGTATACCATCTACACTTGAACCGAGAGGTTTAGTGCCCGCTGGCGAAGAAAGACCTGATGGGGTGACCATTGCATTATGGTCTCATGGGAAGTCCCTTGCTTGGGATGCAACGGTTTCGTGCACCACCGCGGCTTCCTATTTACACCACAGCTCAGTTGAGCCGGGGTGGGTGGCAAAGCATGCGGAAGCCAGAAAACGCGTTAAATACACTGGACTGGAAACAAGATATACTTTCGTGCCTATTGCCATGGAGACGCTAGGACCAATCAGCAAGGGAACCGAAGCATTTCTCAAAGATTTGAGTAAGCGAATTCAGGAGGTCACAGGCGACCAAAGAGAGGGTCAATTCTTGAGGCAAGCGTTGTCTTTGGCCGTTTGCAGAGGAAACGCGGCATCTATTTTAGGCGCCATGGAGTGAAATAATTATTTAAAGAATTTGCAATAATACGTTCAGACCTCACAATTGTAACATTATTTAACATGTAATAAATAATAATAATAATAATAATAATAATAATAATAATAATATTAATATTAATAATAATAATAATAATAATAATAATATTAATAATAATAATAATAATAATAATATAATACTAATAATAATAATAATAATAATAATAATAATAATAATAATAATAATAATAATAATAATAATAATAATAATAATAATAACTCAGCACTTAGAATCGGCGCTAGCGTCTGCGAGCCGTTTCAGTGCAAACTGTGTGGGGAGATGGTAGATTCCAGTGGCCTACACCCACTGAGTTGCCCGAAGAGCGCCGGTAGATCGTCCAGACATGCTGAACTAAACGGTGTGATCATAAAGTCCCTTAGGAAAGCCGGTATACCATCCACACTTGAACCGAGAGGTTTAGTGTCCGCTGGCGAAGAAAGACCTGATGGGGTGACCATTGCATTATGGTCACATGGAAATCCCCTAGCTTGGGATGCAACGGTTTCGTGCACAACCGCGGCTTCCTATTTACACCACAGCTCTGTTGAGCCGGGGTGGGTAGCAAAGCACGCGGACGCTAGAAAACGGTTTAAATATGTTGGACTGGAAACAATATACATATATATTTGTGCCTATCGCCATGGAGACACTAGGACCAATCAGCAAGGGAACCGAAGCATTTCTCAAAGACTTAAGTGAGCGAATTCAGGAGGTCACGAACGACCGAAGAGAGGGTCAATTCCTGAGGCAAGCGTTGTCCTTGGCCGTTTGCAGAGGGAACGCGGCATCTATTTTAGGCGCCAGGGAGTGAACTAATTATTTAAAAAACTTTGCAATAATACGTTCAGACCTCACAACTGTAACATTGTTTAACATGTAATAAATAATAATAATAATAATAATAATAATAATAATAATAATAATAATAATAATAACCATCATCAACATCATAATAATAATAAACAGACTATTACTGCCAACCGCAGAAACAAATTGGCCGCACCTGACCTTGACCGTCGAGTAAACGTGACGATGGCTTGCCTCATATAGATGGTATGAGCCTTTTCGCTTTTTAGCTTTAGCCTAACGTTCCGCTTTAGCCTAACGTTTGCAAGGGCAGGCGACCCGTTTTGAGAAGTGCGCACAGTTCCAAACGTTATTGGAACAATCGTCTTGATAGACCGGCCCGCCTCGAACCGACAACACCCAGCCAGTCAACAATGGCCATCATAGTTGTGATACTTTTTTGTGTCCTCGTCATTGTCGTCGCCATCTGCTTATTCTCCTTCCTCTTCTTCTTCTTCGTCTTGTTATTCCCATTGCTTCCAGTCAAGTGCGTTCAGCTGGAACAGAACCGACCACCGCTAATTGGGCGCCCTCATTTCTGGCCAGCGTTATCCGCTGACCGCAGGCCGGCCACCGACAACATACTAAGGATCTCGTAATACCATTAGCTCCCATCACCGGTCGCCGCTTGTCAGCCGCGAGGTCCGCTCTCTTATCTGCCTCACAGTCCACCATTACGGGCTGCGGGCTTATGAAGCCTGTTCCCATGCCAAACAGTTGATGCAACTGCACAGAGCTCGTACTTGCCTTGGTAGAAGTTGGATCAAGAATACGTTACGTGAAGCGTTTGTACTCAAAGATCAACATACAAATGCTATGTGCATAAATATATATATATATATATATATAAAGTGGGTTGCAAAAATTAGCAACTCATGTTTTTTGGTGATAATTTCGGCTTGGTTTATTTGAATGGCTTGAAAATAAGCGCATGATGTGCATGACGAAACACGAGTATAGTGTTAATTTCGTTGCAATCTCACAATCGGTTCTTACAAAAAATAAAAAGTGTGGAAAAACAGTGTTGCAAAATATTAGCAACAATAACGTCTTACGGCGTATTCAATTCTTAGCAGGGCTGTATGACTTATTTGATACTACATATTATATTCTTGAAACGGGGTTTTCGTCCCTTCTTCTGAATCAAATCGTAAACTTGGTCTTTCATGGAGGTAATGAGCTTGTATTGTAATTGTAAGTACGAAAGTGGAATATTAGTCCATGCTTGCTGGACAGCTTCTTTGAGGTCCGATAAATTATCATATTGTCGACCATTTGCGTAAATCTGCTTCACCAAACGTCCCCAAAGATTTTCGATGGGATTCAGGTCTGAACTCAATGCCGGCCAGTCAAAAAGTGGCACTCCTCGTTCTTGAAAAAAGGTTATAGTGCTAGCCGAGGTATGAAACGTGGCGCTGTCTTGTTGAAAAACTGCGTCAGGTCCCCCAATTCTTTTGAAATGGGCTTCTAACTGGGAACCGACGATACGCTGGTACTTGTCGTAATTGTTTCGGCTAACAATCGCGACTAGATCGGACTTCTTATTATATCCAAACGCGCCCTAATATTTCACAAAACAACCACCGGCCACACGTTTCGAGAACTCTTTAGGTTCCTTCCGTAAGTCGTGCCAATAGTACTGACAGCCGTCAGTACTATTGGCACGACGGTTCGTAATCCGAGAGATCCTTTGTACGACCCATGGTTTAAACATACGCTTCGCCGTTAGTTTGGAACAACGACTAAGCTGTAGAATATTTTGCAGCTACAGAACGATTGATCTAGCTAGACAATATTCCTGACATTTGCTCCCCGGGATCGAATATCAACTGTAGTATCGACTATCCTCTACAAACAAGAGCTGTGTTGTTAGCATGTTATTGTTGCTAATATTTGGCAACACTGTTTTTCACACTTTTTTATTTTTTGTATGAACCGACTGTGAGATTGCAACGAAATAACATCATACTCGTGTTTCGTCATGTACATCATGCGCTTAAAATTTCAAGCCATTCAAATAAACCAAGCCGAAATTATCACCAAAAACATGAGTTGCTAATGTTTTGCAACAACTTTATATATATCTATATATATATATATATATATATATATATATATATATATATATATATATATATATATATATATATGTACTACTCATGTAGTAATACGTCTAGAAAGCTAAGGTGTAATTACGCTGCTTGAGCAGTTTCTAAAACAAAAACATAATTAAGTAAGCAAGAACGTTTCGCTGCTTAAAATGCCAAATTATATTCGTTCGATTTACCAACATGTAATTGTGATGATCAAGAGAAAGTTTTGGTCATCCATTGGAAACATCGGCTACCCGTACGTGTGCTATATCATATATACCACTCAAATAAGAATGACTTGTTGGGAATAGCAGACACTTGCTTTAAACATAATTGCGGTAGGCTAATGAGGGTAAAGCAGATTTAACCATGGGGAGAAATTACTTACTTATGAGTGACAGTGATTTTGTTCGTTTTCGCTATACCGATGTAACTGGCCGGACATTACTTTACAAAGCTTCTGGTTGCCAGAGAACGAGTTATTCGATAGAGGCACTGTTAGTAGAAGGTAAATAGCCATACTAAAAATGTTCGCAGAAGTCAAGATCCTGTGAGAAAAACATTGTTTGGTGCAGAAGCTTACCAAAACTTCTGGTAGACGTTCCAGGAAATATTTGCTCAAAAAGTTGTTTTTGCACGACAATGCATCAGAGCAAACATCGACTCTGTGGTACGGGCGCAACTAGACGCTACCCAGGGGGATAAAACCCGATCTCGTAGATCGAAGTTGGCCGATTCTAAATGAAGTGAAAAGGTACACAATATACATATGGTCATCTTGTTCTGACTATCGTATTTAGTTCACCACGTTGGACACTGCCATACATAAACCGCATATAGATCGCTGACGTTTCCCCTCTGGTAACATTGAATTCTATGGAAATCCGACACCGGAGGCGAGGAAACGGCTTACGGCATTAATATAACGAAGAGAACTACCTTTGATTTGGTGTCAAAAATATTCCCATCACATTTGCATTTTTTTGTGTATGTGTGTTTTATGACCGTTATGGCTAATATTTTAAAGCATTGAATACAAAAGCTCATAAACAAAATATACACCGAATGCCGATTCGTTTGCTGATCTATTCAGTAGGACAAATTGCATTCCGCTTACCAAAGTTAGGTGTCTTTCAAACGAATCAAAACTGTCTTTTAGACGAAACAGAAAAACCGAATTGAATGAATCGAGTTTCTGTTGTTTGCTGCCAACCACACATCCTTTAAAACGATGTCCGACCAGCCCCATTGGTATAACGAAAATAACTCATTGCGCTGTCACTCCTAAACAAGACATTTCCTCTTCTCCTCATTCCATCGGAAAACATGCCTGACAATTCTAGGGCTAGATTTCTTCTATGAATACATAGATAAAGTAGAACACAATGCGTACATACATCAATGCTGCAGCGCTAAACATTCGTGTATTGCATAGAGTACTTGTTGTTTTGACTATGATGCAGTATAACAGGAATTAGCCGACTAGTCTAGTGTATTTCATTTCGAAGCAATATCATCCATTGAGCTAGGCCTGACCTCAACGAGTCTTATGCCTCTGCTGCCATTGCTAAAAGCCGACGTAGTCGGAAGCGCGGGCCTCACATCAAGCAGCTTGAAGTGAACCTGTCAGTGAATACAACTAAACAAAACAGAGTGTTTTTGCGTGTTTGCATTCCTTAGTTGTCGAACGCGTTACGTCCAAGGCCAATCAATGCTGAAATCCAAGAGCTCAAAATCCGGAGAAATGTGCGAATTCGTCAATTCGCACGCTAAGCGGGAACGCTCACCAATGGGCACTATGCCAATGCCATAGTGTTATGGTCTCGCTTCCTCGTGCGTTTTGTTATCCATGTTGTTCGAACGTGTGTGCCGATTAGTGTCACCGTCACCGCCTCTGGCCGCCGTAGATATCGAGAATGTGTGCCGTCGTGACGAAGTCCAGCGTGCAAGATGCTGTCCGGTGCCTCATGGTGGCTGTAATTGTCTCTGGGCGGGGGGGGGGGGGGGGGGGGGGCACGCAAACCGCACACCGCGCACACGCGATCCACATATTAGGTTGCCAGCTCTTAATGCTCGCCGTTGCACCCCTCGGGCACGAGCGGGTTGCCGCGTAGTCGCTCAAACACAACAGAAAACGACCCCACAGTAAGACCCCGAACTACACGGCCACACGACCGCCGCTGCCGCCGCTACCGCAATCACGTACAAAGTCAAGCTACCAGACGTCCAGCTTTGGCATCCTTCTCCGGCATTCTGCGCGCGGCCATTTGCCCGGCAACGACTGCGGCAAAAAAGTGCACAAGGGGAAGCAGGGGGTATAGCAACGCACAAATGCACGACTGTCCACCTATCACAGTACTGCCCCAACGGCAGGCAACAGTGGCGGATTGTAGGCCATCTATTTTCAAGTATACGAACAGCCTGGTGCGAAAGCTAGCTACCTCATCTCGTGTGTTTAATGTGCTTGCCATTAAGTAAATCTTGCCATTGCCATTTTGTGGCCGCATAATTCGTAATATCTGGTCACGTCGTGATTTGTCCTTAACGGGGCCGTGCAGTAAGTGTGAATTCAATGCTAACTTACATACTTTTTACTGTCACTACTACTATTGACTAATCACTGGCTAACAAACGCGTCTGCCACAGCGGCCATGTGTATGTGGCAAAAACTAGCCTGGTTAATAGGCATTGAAGGAATAATCGCTTTTGTTTGAACTTAACCTCTACAACTTATCAAAATTTTAAACAAGCGTCTGTTTAGAATAAGTAATGGAATATCATATCCTCTTGTGTCAAGCATAGTAGCATCGAATTTGTGCTTCCTCTCTTCCTCAGAAGTGTTTTATAAACACTGGTTTCTCGAACCACAATGATGTATTGAAGATGTTTCCACCCATGTACACGCTTCTAGCGTTGAAGTGTAGCGGGAAGAATCCCCATCGCTTTTCTAGCGATGGCCGCTTATTTTCCATTTCCCGTTTTGTGTCTCTATTCGTTTGATTTGTTTCATTATTAAATTAATACTAAATTAGAAAAGTAATCTGCCGCCACCTTTATGCGTGACGTCACGTGTACCTATCTGTCGAAGCTCTGTTTGCCATTGTGTACCTATCCTTGCACGTAGCAGTAACTGACATATTTGCAACAAGACAAGTTTCATAGCAGCTTTGCTGCAAACTGACGCAATTTAACAGCGTAATATCTCAAACAAACACAAACGATGAGGGCTCAGTGTACCAGGGTAGGCAGCTGTGCCACTAAGTCGCCAATTGTGCTAAGCTTCACCCCAAAACTAATGGCAAATAAACAAACTGGAGCCTGATTTAAGTGATATTATAGCGTCTCGTATTCACTCTCGTAGCTGCAGTACAGCGCTGTGTGTCCGTAGCGATTGCGTACAGGTTACGTTATTTCAGACCATATTTCTCGACCAGATTATCATTTGAGCAAACAAAGAAATAATTGGAAATATTCATTCGTATGTTTAATGAGATTTACGTTTTACCACTCTCCCCGAGAACGGGCAGGCATTTCTACTATATTTCGAAAAAGCAAAATGTTTAGATTCTGATTTAGCATTTCACCAAGTTTTTAAGTGTTAGTTGTACTATACTGCCTGTCGGAGCCATAAATATATATATATATATATATATATATATATATTCTGCGTGGATGTTTTTACTCATGAACTCCGTGACATGTTAAAGGCTCAACAACAACCATGAAATCCTTAAAATAAGAGCGTCTTCACGCGGCTCAGCCGGGCCGACGCCCAAGAACCTAGCGCTTATATTTTATTGTTATTTTGGCCAAGCTTTTTTCTAGACTCTGTTTCTTATATTAAGCATTGTGTGCTGCTATAACGCTGGATAAACGCAAGCAGTTATTCTTGCACTTATGGGCTAAACGTTACAAGCTAGGCCAATTGCCGTCACATTGCTGCGTGTCTGTTAATATGATGGGGTTGTACATACAGTGCTGCGGTATTCAAGTGGTGGCTGTCTTATAAAAACGACGCCGCCAGGTGGCATTGCATGTAATGGCTAATTCGATTAGTAAGTTGCGTTGCGTCTATGTGAGGACGTGAACAGGCAATGAGCGGCGTGTTTGTCTTGTATAGCTGATAACAGTGACATTATAAATATGTCTCTATACTTCTCTCGGTTGGTCTCCACGAAAACTGGGGTAACCTATGACATTAACAGGGAGCAACGACCCTCTTTAACCGCGAGTTTTACTTTTTATGCTCTATGTGTGCACATCGTCATCTTCTCTCTATATATCCTATGTAGGACATGAGTCCGCAAAATGGCAGGCAAAAAAGAAGTTATTGTGAGAAATAAACTTCGACTGCTCACCTTTAGCAGCAGGCACAGACTGAGAACGGCACAGACTAAGAATACTATAATTATTCGGGTTCGGGCAGGTCTAGAATCCTTCCGCCTAAGTGGAACCCGTCCGCTGCCTTGATCCAGGTGACCTGATAGCTTTGCCGGCATTTCAGGGCGGCCGTGTATTTAGGATGAAGGCCTTGCTTAGTCGGGTAAACTTGAGTTCACCGGCGTCTAGCGGGCCTGAGTCAGGGCAGGCCGCTACCGCCGACGGCGAGTCTAGGACAACGAAGTAAGTTGTTGGAAGAAGATTTAGAACGACGCACGCGTACAGGAAGGCTGCCGCAGGCCGAGCCAAGGATTGTCCGCTCCTGTGCTGCTGCTGCTGACTAGCGCGGGAATTTGAAGGAAGTTTCATTAAGAGAAGACTAGCGCCTCAAGGTGGGCGCGCTTCATTAGGCTGCGACCAGGATGAAGCCAGAAGAACTGGTCTGTAGCCGGGACGGGGGGAAAGGAGGGATGGGTTGGGGAAAGGTCGAATCCGGGGTGAACTGGGTGTCCGGGAGCGGTGTCCGTCGTTTCGCGCACAGGATTCTCATTCCGACTAAACCCAGAAGCCTTTAGTACGACTTGCTGGTGGCGGCGGCGACGGCGGCATCAACAGCAACGATGGCACAGCAGTGGCTTCGCTTGGGCTTCGCGGCTAACGGTAATTGGAAGCACCAGTGGACGAAGGGCGACCAGTTCGCGGGACTGGGGGAAGCTTTTTCGTCCCTTGCGCTTCTGCAGCAACGGTTGTCGGGATTGTTGGTCTGTGTCCTCTTGGTCCTCTCGGCTGTAGTTCAACGTCGTCTAGGGCGATGGCAGCGCCATCAGCATCCAGTTCACGGGACATTGCACAGACCGACAAACTAATGGAGCCCATATATGTAGCTATGAATGCATGTAGATACGTATGTATCTGTGCGAGTGTCTACGTGCAGGCGTGCTTGTAAAAGTTGCCAGCGATCTGGATGTCGTAGGCTACCTGCATTGTAGGTCCTGCATCTTCCGCAGGCGATAGGATATCCGGCCGGCGACATCCGACATTCTTGAGGGAAGCACAATGAGAGGATGAGAGGCGGAGTGATGATGGGGTCAGAAATGGCACCGTTCATTATCGGGTGTGCGCAACTCCTGCTAGTGTGTTCGGCCTGTGCAGAGGTTTTTTCGCATTGTAGCCATTCACATCTGAGCCAGCCAGATGGGCCTATTTCTCTTTACCTTCGTCTTATAGCATACCACCAGCTGGCGACCAAAGCGATGGAGTTTTGAAGATTATGGAGTAATTCTAGTATGTGTCCCCTGGTGGGCTTGCGTTGCTTACATATTTATACATATTGCAAGCTCACCACATATTTTACTAATGAAAATAATACTAGTTTGTAGGCTTTATATATACATACATGGCGGAGCACTTTAGATTACTATGATCGCGTTTTTTTTTAAATTAAAATATATTTATTATTTTGATTTCAGCGTAATTTTACCTAATTTATATATATATATATATATATATATATATATATATATATATTAATGCATCAATGCACGCTTTCAAACTTAAAAACGCATATTTGCGTGTTTTTCAACATTACCTCGGTCACGTCAATAATTAATTCGGGCGACTTCGAAAAACGTATTCCCTGTTTTTTTTTGTTTAAAAGAGAGAAATAATCCGCATGCTGTCAAATCGGGTGAATAAGCTGGGTGCCTTACGAGCGTGACTCCAGATACGGCGGGAAAAATCTCAGTGTTATCGGCCACGTGGGCCGGCGCGTTGTCGTGGTAGAGAAACCATCGCATAAGGACGCTCTAGGGCTCTTCCCAAGGTAGAGTCTATGGTGAGCGTGCGGAATCCTCTGGAGGGACTACTAGAAGTAGTAGATATTGAGAGATCCAATGCAAAATGTCCTGTGTCATCCATACTAACTCCCCAGGGTTTTATCCTTGATGGCTGATCTTGAAATATCCTCGTGTACGTAAGCTTCGTTGGAAGTTGTACCAAAGAACAGTGCGCAGCTAGATTCCTGAGGACGCCTGTTTTGGCACCGACAAGCTTGAGTTCACCAGTGAATTTGATTTTCAGCTCGTTCTCTACTATGCGGAAAATTTCAAAAACTTTCCCAGGTCTATATAAATATATATCAAGAGAACAAAGCCCGTGAGAAATAGAAGCTATGGGAATGTTTCGTGTACGTAACAGACATCGTTGCCATCGTTATTTGTCTTATGATGGTACGTCCAAGCCGTTCAGTTTTGAACAAACACAGACTTGCTAGCCATGTTGTTCAGTTTTGAACATAAGACACCGTCTAGAGAGTGAAGTTGTTTTTGACAATTTTTTCAAAGAAGCCGGAACTTAGCGTACAGATATCACAGCTATGTTATACAATGGTGCGCACGTTTATCAGCGCATTGCCGAGCAATGAACAACGTCATAGAACCCATTTGCCGTTAGGACGCGGAAGCGTCGTGCCATTTTGGCGTGCTAGATTCTCTTCTTATAATTGCATATATGGCACTACTATACAAACGCTCATTTTTTTTGTATGTCGGCGTGCATTGTGTGATGAGACATAGAGTTAGTCGTGCTGAGTTTTGCTGTACGCCTACGTGACTGGACGCGCTCCTCCTATGCACACCATGGGTGCAATGAGACATGCGTTGACAGCGTATTATTAGATCCTCAGAAATATGGTCTATCATTGGTCTCTAGTCTAAGACTGGCCATGTCTCTGTATAGCCGTAGAGTCGGTGTTGTCGCCTAGAGATGGAAAGGTAATAAGGTCGATGCTTGGGGTACGCTTGTCGCCGCCCGCCGCTGCACTCGGGCGGCGATTCCCATAGCTTCGGGCGTACGAGGAAGGGAGGAAAAGGGCGATGACGATACGAACGACGACAATACCCAGCGGTTGGAAATGGCCACCCGTGGAAGGCAAGACGGGGAACGGGGGGTTGCGGCGGCCTGGGTGCGCGCCCTTTCTTGGTATCTAGAGGTGTTGTACCGTTTGTGGCCCATCGCCCACATACAATAGCCATAGATGAGCGCGGAAGACGGGCTGACGCGCCGGCCCACGCACGGGACACCGATTGTGGGTTGGTTGGGACAACAACCACACATCCGCTAGCCAATGTATTACTTTGCCTTGAAGAAGGGCTGTGTGCTGCTGCTGCTTGCTGGTGCTACAGCAGTTGGGACAGTAAGTAAGCAAATGGCAGAGGTCCTACGATAGGGGAACGGCAGTGCCCTCGCTAGCTAGCTAAGGCACCGGAGCCGATTTCGTCTTCAATGGCCATGGTCGCAAAATAGTGGAGGCGAAACGTACATGAGGCGATGAGCCGGTGAGGCGACGGCGGCTGACTCCTCTGTGCCACACACAGGGCGGCGCAAGGGCCCGGGTACGCCGGGATGAGACGAACACCTCACAAGATGAAATTCGTTGCCACTGCTACCGCCCGCTGGAGAAGTATGAGGCACGTTGGACAACAACGAAAAGAGAGAGGTAGGAATGAAGGCAATGAGTAACGGGAGATAGACATACGCACAGGCGTACGGGCGTAGGAAGAATAGAAGAATGAACGAAACGGTGGAAGCTGGCTATATATGAGAATAGGAAAGATGGGAGAAAGGCAGAGAGGGGGCGGGGGCGGGATGGGGGCAAGGAAGACGAAGATTGCCATTTCCCTCAGGGAATATGAACGGAACAACAGCAAACCGACCGGTAGAGAAAGGCCGATGAACAGAACTTAGACATACAGAGACGCAAGCCTGGTTGGTTCGGCGGTTGGTCGGCCAAAGACAAGCAGACAGACAAGGCTGGCGGCCTCTGTCCGACGAATAGGTCGCCTTGCAGAGGCGATCGGCGCTGCGGGAACGCAGAGATAAGACGATGAGACAGGCCCTGTGGCCGGAGTCAATTTCGTGGCCGAGCTGCGCAAGAGAATCTCGAGACAGAGAGATAAAGAGAAAGACCCTGACGGTTAGGACAATTGGACAAATGTTAGGGCTATTGGCAAGTTCAGGAATACCAAACGCGGGAATGACAAAAGTGGAAACATGTGTGTGCACATATCCGGGACAGCTGGGACCGCGCTTGCGACGTGATCAGGCTGTTCTAGATAGCCAATCAGAATAGTACCCTGAAGGGTAGGCAAATTACGATTTCCACTTCAGCACTTTTACTGAAATACACTTACAGAGTGCGTCAGCATAGTAGTATTATCTGAACTTGAAAACAATCGAAATTATTTCAAAGGTTCAGATAAATGTACTGAGAAAGAAGAGATAAAACCTTTAGTATCTACTTTCATGTATTGAAGTAAGTCTCGACTTTCCGCTAGCCAATTTGAAAGTGCTCGCTCTAGATAAATCTAACGAGCGCGAGATAATCGTAAACTACTAGAGGTCATTAAAAAATGTTACATTAAGAAATTCTTAAAAGGAATGCGACGGTTAGTAAGAAGTATTAATAAACACAATACTAGGGAAGTCGCACGCATGTTTGAGGATCATATCCGTGTGTATACAAGTATTATTGGTCTGCTTCATAAATCGCCTAGGCAACACAGACGCTAAAATGTAGCCGACATTCAATGCGGCCGATCCTTCTAACATAAGCTGCTCCAACACAAAAGGCTAACTGAATTCTGTGCAGCCGTACCAGCATTATTTTAACGCCAGTGTGTGTAATTGAACAGGATTTTACGTCAAACGCGGCACGAAAGTCCACCATACACACTATACAGAAATGGTCCCTTTCACACCAACTGTCTAATCAGCTTCTGTGAGAAGAACTGTACATGCTGTTAGCTTCGATCCCTGAGCCCTTTTTGTTTTTATTGTACTCAACAAATGAGGTCAAACAGCTGACCAGAGGTTTCGCTAACAATTTTTACTCGCAGCTCTTCTGGTAATGCTCCGCCAGAAACTAAGTTTAGTTGGTGCTCCTTTATCTTTAAAAATAGCCAGGTGATGCACGCTCTACGGTCGGGAAGCTTTTTGGTATGAAGGCATTTATTCAAGGGAGTCGTTCAGTGAAGGACCACTGCCGCTGGTTGCTGGAGGTGTTTGATACAGATGCTGTCCAATTCGGACGCTTTTTCAAGGAGTGGTTGGCTTCTGCCACCTCCTGCACGATGAAGTCTTCTTCCAGCTAGCTCTGCACTGATTGTTCTTCTCCGAACTGTCTATCTCAAGCGTCGGCATAGTTTCTGGGAGATTCATGTCATGGTACGAAAAATATGTTGGAAGTAGGTGTAGAGTCGCTGCTGTCTAATGGACATTGCAGCTTACTTGTAAAGTATTGTAGAGTCATAGGTACGGTTTCTGCATCACTTTTTGAGCAGTGGTGTGTCTTTTTTTTTGTCGTATGATCAACTGATTGAAGAAACTCTATGCTGAGGCAAGCGGACTTAACTCAAGCCCCAAGCAGGCCAGCTCCTTCGCCTTGTAGTGCTAGGTCTTGGCCTGGCTAAGTTCTTAGGTTCCCGATCACCATCTTCCCGTCGCTCTACAGGCCGCACACAGGAATAAAGTGTTTTGTCAATAGCCCACTGTAGTTTGCGACATCCTGTTATTTTCGAACGGCGGCGAGGAGCATGTTAACTTTGTGCAAGCAATTTCTTTTGAGACACCTTGACACGAGGTTTCGCATCTGGGACGTTTGTGATACATGGAATGGTCATATCCATTCGTTTGGGTATATGGGCTATATTAAGCTTCTTCCTTAAATTGCTGATCTTATTTCAAAAAGGAGCGTACTTTTAAAGTTTGCTATCCAGAAGCCCAAGTCTGATATTGTCTTAGGATGTTCATGGTTTACTTTTTACACACATCTTGCCAGTTTTTCAATAAGATCGAACGCATCGTACGTTATCTGCCGCTGCGGACACCACGCATGTGACAATAAGATTGATTCTTTCGCCATTTATAACCACACATTTGTTTTCTGCCATAATATGATTTGTGTCACCCAACCGGCTGTTGTAAAATACTGACACGCTCATATTAGGGCGCTCCATGTTGTCAGCTGAGTAACAGGGCTGTACCCCGCATAGGATCCTTGGAGTAGGAGAGGTGTCAGAACCACGTGTCCGTGAGCATTGGAAGATCTATTGCCATTATTTGCCGATGTAGGCTGAACTCTTAATGATCTTCGGACGCTCGCAGTTTCACTGAGCTGTTATCAGTTTCTCCTATAGCGCGCTAGTAAGTTCATTAGATCCGCTACTATTTTGTACCGGTTGGGCTTTGTGAAAGACGAGTGTAGTTGTGCATGTCGTTATTTCGGGGCTTTCCGTTACCCCCCCTGCCTTACGCTGTCTTGCACCGAGAATCCAACACGTTAAGATATCTAGGGTTTGTGGTGGCCGTTAATTCTCAGTGTTATGGTTAGTCATCTGTTCTCAATAAGCATCGCTACAACAAAGATTGGTTACCACAGAAGTGCTCGCGCCAATTTTCAGACATCCCGCTTCCGCTGTAGCGAATTGGTGAATAATGGAACTTGATGATGAATTCATTACATAATTCATAATATCATTCCTTTCTTGAACGTCTTTTCAGGTATAATTAGGTTGTGTCAATTGGGCATTGGCCCAGGCACTTTACGAATATATATATATACACTGGAAAAAATCTTCACGAGGTATTGTGACTACGGAGATGCCGTCTCCCTAAGACCTGATTTAGACTCCTCACCTCACAAATTAGAACAATAGCCTTTAATTTCACAGTGTGAATGGACGGTCTGTATCTAGGTTTATCCTGGCTTGTAATTGTTTGTGCTTTTATATAGGGGACCCTTACTCAAATTGGACGGTTATATTTAGTCACGTGTTTTTACCTATAGTTTGTTGTTTTTGCGAAAATGCCGTAGGAGCGAATACTTTGTTTGCGTGCATATTTGCAATCGTCTTGCCACATTTAATGGTCTGGCGTTTAAAAACGCTTTTAAGAATGTTGTTTTTACTTCTAGATTATCATCCGTTCCCCGCAGGCTTGGAAATCATCCAGATGCATATCTTCAATGCACTGAGGGC
>QVRM01000904.1:0-57757 GCA_003439945.1 Dermanyssus gallinae
ATATATTTTTATATATATATATATATATATAATATATACATATTTATGTATATATATATATATATATACGGTGTGTTCAAACGTATCGCGACTTTTGAATTTTCGCGGGTTACGTATATTCGAATTTCGATTTTTTGTGGCGTTATGTTGGTACTCATGTCTCTCACTTATGCCGACAAGCTCGGCCATTTTGAATGTTCACTTAATTGTTGACAGCTGCTTTGCTTGCACGTGTTTTGGATCGTCTTCGATTTTTACCTATTCAAAAAAATGGATCAAAGAACCTGTATCAAATTTTGTGTGAAAAACGAAATTAAGTGCGCGGATGCATTCCGAATGTTGACTGTGGCATACGGAGAAAGCTACCTTGGACCGAAGCAACGTTTATCGGTGGTACAAAATGTTCTCAGAAGGCCGAGAAGATGTGAACGACGAAGAGCGTGCCGGACGCCCGAGCACTTCAACAACAGACGAAAAAATTAATGAAGTGGAGAAAATGGTATTGGCCAATCGTCGAATCACCGTTAGAGAAGTTGCTGAGGACCGAAGGAACATATCGATTGGCTCGTGCCATTCGATTTTTATCAATGATTTGGGCATGAGACGGGTCGCCGCGAAATTCGTACCAAAATTGCTCAATTGCGACCAAAAAACAGCATCGCATGAACATTGCTAATGAGATGTTGGACTCTGTCCGCGACGACCCAAATTTGCTCCAGAGGGTCATAACTGGTGACGAATCGTGGGTTTATGGTTATGACGTGGAAACCAAAGCTCAATCATCTCAATGGAAGCTGCCGCACGAACCAAGACCGAAAAAAGCGCGCCAAGTTTGGTCGAATGTGAAAGTTTTGCTGACAGTTTTCTTCGATTGCAGGGGCGTGGTGCATCATGAGTTCTTGCCACAGGGTAGAACGGTCAATAAGGAATATTACCTGCAAGTTATGCGCAATTTGCGCGAAGCAATCCGCCAGAAACGCCCGGATTTGTGGAAGAACAAAAATTGGCTTTTGCACCACGATAACGCCCCTGCTCACACATCGTTGCTTGTGCGCGAGTTTTTGGCCAAAAACAACACACTAATGATGCCGCAGCCACCGTATTCCCCAGATCTGGCCCCCTGTGACTTTTTCTTGTTCCCTAAACTGAAGAGGCCCATGAAAGGACGACGTTACGCTACGCTTGACGAGATAAAGACGGCATCGAAGGAGGAGCTGAACAAGATAAAAAAAAAATGGTTTTTTGAAGTGCTTCGAAGATTGGAAAAACCGTTGGCACAAGTGTATAATATCTCATGGGGATTACTTTGAAGGGGACGAAATAGATATTCATGAATAAATGAATAATTTTTGAAAAAACACAAAAGTCGCGATACGTTTTGAACACCATGTATATATATATATGTATATATATATACATATATGTATATATACAGGGTGTTACGTAAAAAGTAGTACTTCTTTCGAGGTTTGATAGAGCTCGGCAAGAAAATAATTTTTCCCAATGGGCGGAAGCCAAGAAAACGTTTTGTTTAGGAGTGAGGATGAAATTTAGAAAAGTCGTTATTCTGCCTTATTTTCTTCTACATAGTTGTACAAAATCTACGTTTGCGGGAGAACCAGTCAACGCATGAAGCAACCGATCATACCAGTGTGTTCGGCGGAAAATTTTGCATAACCTAAATGACACCTAACGCAAGCTAGCAAAAAGCAAATAGGTGGAATAAAAAAAATCATAAAAAGTCGATTTGTTGTTATAACTTACGTTGAAGCTTTCACGTGCAAAATCTAAAAATTTTGCCATTGCGCCCAAATGACGAACACTCTCTGACGATAGCAAATTTAATGCCCGTCATTTTCGTACCAAAGTGATGGTGCTGCGTTACGTAGTTGCTGAGAAACTAGGCTTTTTCGACAGCCATATCAAAAGCAAAGGCATGCATACTTCCTAGCATCTTGACCTGCTTTACCACAGAAACCACTTGCGCACGTCCAGAAACACACCAGCATTTATTTATTATAAGAAGTGCTCGAAGTTCCGTCCGCCTACCACTAAACACGTTCTGTAGCGATTGCACAGGCTCTCTTGCACTCGTGTAAACATGTTAGGCATTGCCCTAACGGCGTCAGCAGCGTTGAATATACGGTCAACCAGATCTTCACGCGATTCAACGGGGGTTTCGTAGACAACACTCTTTAGGTAGCCCCACAAAAAAAAAGTCGAGGCTTGTTAAATCGGGGGAGCGAGGTGGCCAAGCTATAGACCCGCCTCGGCCGATCCACCGATTCTTGAATGCTTCGTTTAGGTATTCTCGAACCGTAGCAGAGTTGTGTGGCGGCATTTTCAGACGAAAGCTTTCCAGGATGCCTTCTAACAACTGGGTAACGTATGAATCAAAAACGCGCGATACGCAGCTGCATCTAATCTGGCGGAAACAAACACACCAGCATTTGTTTACGCTGAGCAGCCGGCTTTGTTTCGAAATTATTCGCCGTTCGCACAAGCTTCTATCGGAAATTTGCGCGGGCTTTGATTCGGAATTCGTCATTCGAGACGCCAAAACACCATAAGAAAAACCGCCAACGCCAAAAGCTATAAAACGAAGTGTCAGGTCTGCCTATCGCGCATTTTTGATTTATACGTTACCCCAGCTTTTGGAAAGCGTCCCGGAAAGCGTTCGTCTAAGAATGTGGTTCCAGCATGATGGTGCGCCGCCACACAACTCTGCTACGGTTCGAGAATACCTAAACGAAGCATTCAAGAATCGGTGGATCGGCCGAGGCGGGTCTATAGCTTGGCCACCTCGCTCCCCCGATTTAACAAGCCTCGACTTTTTTTTGTGGGGCTACCTAAAGAGTGTTGTCTACGAAACCCCCGTTGAATCGCGTGAAGATCTGGTTGACCGTATATTCAACGCTGCTGACGCCGTTAGGGCAATGCCTAACATATTTACACGAGTGCAAGAGAGCCTGTGCAATCGCTACAGAACGTGTTTAGTGGTAGGCGGACGGAACTTCGAGCACTTCTTATAATAAATAAATGCTGGTGTGTTTCTGGACGTGCGCAAGTGGTTTCTGTGGTAAAGCAGGTCAAGATGCTAGGAAGTATGCATGCCTTTGCTTTTGATATGGCTGTCGAAAAAGCCTAGTTTCTCAGCAACTACGTAACGCAGCACCATCACTTGGTACGAAAATGACGGGCATTAAATTTGCTATCGTCAGAGAGTGTTCGTCATTTGGGCGCAATGGCAAAATTTTTAGATTTTGCACGTGAAAGCTTCAACGTAAGTTATAACAACAAATCGACTTTTTATGATTTTTTTATTCCACCTATTTGCTTTTTGCTAGCTTGCGTTAGGTGTCATTTAGGTTATGCAAAATTTTCCGCCGAACACACTGGTATGATCGGTTGCTTCATGCGTTGACTGGTTCTCCCGCAAACGTAGATTTTGTACAACTATGTAGGAGAAAATAAGGCAGAATAACGACTTTTCTAAATTTCATCCTCACTCCTAAACAAAACGTTTTCTTGGCTTCCGCCCATTGGGAAAAATTATTTTCTTGCCGAGCTCTATCAAACCTCGAAAGAAGTACTACTTTTTACGTAACACCCTGTATATATATATATATGTACATCCAAACATTTATTGTTCACGTGCAAGCATTTTCGCGCGGTAGTACTCGTCGAGCGAACTAGGCGAACACAACAAACATGCATTGGCAATAAGACATCAGAAGTCTTCGATAGCTCTGTAAGCGTTGTTATTGTTGTTGTTGTTGTTGTTGTTGTTTTTGTTTTTATTATTAGTATTATTATTATTATTATTATTATTTGTATTGTTATTATTATTATTATTTACGTAAACGTAGTTGGAACGTGTCCCCTCGGGTCCAGCAAGTGCTATTTATCTGTTCATTCTATAGCGGCGATTATAAACGCGGCATTGAGTTTACATACCGCAAGAGACAAAAGCGGTCTCAGATATTTCCTCCCGCGTTAGTCTCCCGCCGTTGCTATTATTCTTCTGGCCAAATCCCGAAATGATGATCCAATGAAATGGAGGCTGTTTCGAGATCTGTGTATTTGCGTCTCTTTCGTCCTGTTCGGCGTGCTCCGCTACGCATGTTGTGTTGACAGAGCTGCGACTGAGATACGAGGAAGCTATGGTGCAGGGCATTGTTGCATCTCAGGCTAAACACTTTTCGTGCGACCATGAAGGTATAGTTATGACGCTATGACGGCTCTTGTCGTTGTCCAGTCCGAGGCCCCGAGGTTCCAGTTTTGCCGCGAACTTTGCCATGCTAAGAGCTCATATTTGCATATTTTTTCATAATTTCATTTAACTCTTCATTTAATGTGTCGTGAAATTCTTCCAGAGCTTTTTAGACTGCTCAATTGGCGTAGTATCGGTCTCAGTGCCGCATGTTGCGCATGGAAAGGGTTCGCATTTGGGACTATTCTTACTACTACAATTTCTACTACTATTATTACTGAACGTATTCATAGTATTACCGTTTCACGAAGAACTGATTACAATTGTAATGTCAATAGCGGGTTGAACATGAGATCTCGTTTCGATTGCACGCATACGCATTACTTATTCTTCTAACAGCAATATTATGAGTACTATTCGGTTAATACTAATATGGTTGGATGCAGTGTAAATGTTTAACACCATTCCAATATATTTATACTGAGTCAGTGAGAGGAACTTTGGCCAGGTGGACCAGCCCCATCTTGGACCTAGAGCCTTGAGTCGTTAGTTTTCAGTGCGTTATGTGACACATTGTGATAACAGACAACATGGACAAATAAATTTGCTGGCGGGCTATGTCGGTCCAATATATATATATATATATATATATATGAGACGGATACGTTGTGATGTCCTGCGCGTTTTAGAAAGTACAAACGTGCTCCACTCGTATTTACTCTGTCGTCTAAAAGCTATTGACATACTCGAAGGGTGCGAGGAGAATTGCGCACGTTCTCTCAGGATAGCTCTGCGCAGTTGAGATCAGAGGCGTTTCTTGCATAGTGAGGTCTTTGCGCGGGACAGGCCTCAGCTGTTTAGGAGCGAGAAAGCTTAATGGAGACTGGTGAAGACATAGCTTTTCCAACAGCAACAATAGTATTTTTGTTGTCCTTCAATATTTTTGTCGATTATTTTGTTGCTCAAGATGTCTCGCTTTACCCCGGCTTGTACGGACACTCAACAACCTGATAAAGCATTTGTTTGAAATATATATATATATATATATATATATAGAGGGAAGGACGGTTATGGCAAGCACCCTAGTTAAATCCCCTTAGAGGGCAATCATTATATATATATATATATATATATATATATATATATATAAGCACAGAGTAAGCGAGATCAAAGATAGCCACGACGTAGGTCAAGGATTATCCTGCGCATTAGCGCTGTCGCTTGTTACACTCAGACGTCGAGTATTTGAAGATTCTCTAGAGTTGTTTTTCGACACGTCTTCCTAAGTGGTCGTTGAAGCGAAGAGAAGCGGCTGGTTTGCTGCGGCCATCAAGCTCAAAATACGCCACACGCTTGAATACTACACACGAAACGTGTTCCTGACGACGACGAGTAATATTAATAATAATAATAACAACAACAAGTTCTAGGGAACTTCTCTGTAACTGTGTTGACGTTTTGTTTGTTGGTTAATGCTGGCGTCAGCTCATTCATCAGTCACCCCCAGCATACCACACTACCTCTAAGTCCTAAGATTGGATTAGTTGCCAGATGGACGAGATTGGCATAACTCGCAAAAAAAGGCCGCGCCGTACAGTGAGCGTAAACAGAGACACGCAGCCCTAAAGAGTCCGACCAACGGCTAAGAAACGTGCCATGCCACAAACAGAAGGAGCAAATCCCCATGCTACCCAACAGCGCTCAAGCTGTATCCATATGTTAAAGTAAGACTCGCTAGTGACGCCGCTGGGCCTGCTGCAGTCCTATCGGAAAAACGTCGCCTGCGAATTATCGAAAAACAAACGTGAACCAGCCACTTCGACTCGTTCGAATTGCACTCACTCTGTGCGAGATCGTGAAACAATTAGGCTTCGCTGGAAAAATTTCCCTTTTATAGGTTGTTCGGGGAATGGAACTCTCGCTTACGAGATTAGATCACCCAGATGACCGATAATCCAATGCAAATATGTGAAATAAGGTTTGATAGAGACAAATGAGAAGGTCGATTAAATACATGCACATTCAACGATGGAAGTATAGGCGGTCGTGTCCGTAGGTGTACACGATGCTCTCTCTGTGCTTCAATGAGATTTAACTAGCCGCTAGCACTTTCTACTGATAATTGAACTCGTTTATGAACAAATTGTGATGCTCTAGAATGTGCGAATAGAATGTGCCGCGCCGCTCAGAACGAACACAGCGAACAAATATACGGTAGGCTTGCACTGCTGTACTTAATGTAAATACCCATTTGAACGCAGTAGTAGTGTAGAATTAGTACCATTGACACTCTAGCTAGATACCTTGCGTACAAAATATTCATGACTAAATTGAAGAATAAATTAGTTTTGTTTTATATATACATATACACAGGGTATTAAGGAAAAATCTGAAAATCGATACGAAGAACTGAAGAGCCCGTCAAAGCAAATTGTTTTTTCCATGGTCTCTAAGAAGTCTTGTTTTGGAGTGAGAGTCAAATTACTACAATTTGTGACACTCGTGTTTTTGCCCGACATAGGAGCATAAAATGTACTGTTGCGAGAATACAACTAGTTTACCTATACAAAAACTAAGTACATCGTTGTGCACACCCTACAACCATTCTCAACGTTCAGCGCTAAATCTAACATCCAGACAAATGCGTATTTCATGGTGATAATTTTGCTACAAAACCTATGGCAATGCGTGCCGGGGTTGCGGAGTAATTTAGATTTTTGGAGGGCGTGTCGAGATTGAGCGCATGCATAAATGAACTAGAGTGATTTATCTGATGAAATAGGTCATTTATGCATGCATTTAATCTCGATTACTTAGCAATCACCTAAGCTTTGGTACCAATTTGATCGCCATGAGCGCATTTGTCTGAACGTATTAGTTTTGAGCGCTGTGAGTGGTCGTAGGGTTAGGCTTTTGAGGTATTGGGCGTGAAGGCTAATAAAATAACTTTATTTTTTTGCGTATTATTTTCTAAACGACTGTGTTGCATCTTCTGGGCAGCCTTATATGTTCTTCAGAATTTTCTCATGAGTACGATTATATATTTCTCTATAAAATGACTGGTTGTCTCCCAATTGCATATTTTGTGCTCCTATGTCGAGCAACAACACTAGTGTCACGGATTTTAGTCATTTCACTCTCAGTCCGAAACAAGACTTCTCAGAGACCATGCTCTATTGGAGTTACTTTTGCTTTAACGAACAATTTCCTACATATGCACTTCAAATCGTTCTGAGACAAAGTAATTTATTGCCCTCCAAAAAATCTTAAATACTTTGCAATTGCGATTTGCATTGCCATAGACTTTTTTTACTAAAATTATCGTCATAAAATGCGCATTTACCTGAATGTGTTAGTTTTGAGTGTTGTGAATGGTCGTACGGTTACGGGTTTGAGGTATTGGACGGGAAGGCCCCAAAAAGAACTTTATTTTTGCAAACTCTCTTCTAAACCACTATGTCGCGTTTTCTGCTCAGCATTATATGTTCTAGAGAAGAAGCACTTTTTTTCTCACAAACACGACAATGTGCTTAGTTTCTGTATAGGAGAAGCAGTTGTCTCGCAACAGCACATTTTATGCTTCTATATCGGGCAAAAACACCAGTGTCACCAATTGTAGTAATTTAACACCATAATCCTGAAAAAAACACTTAACACCATGTTTCTGAAAAAATATTTGCTTTAACAAGCTCTACAGTTATTTTTTTATCGATTTTCAGAAATTTTATGAACACCTATATATATATATATATATATATATCATCAATTTGATACAGGTTTATTTCACCAGAAATTGGTAGATGCTACCTAAAATTCATATCGGCTAATAACATCTTTCACTACTGCATGCATTGAGACAGCTTCTATTTCCTTGCATTGCAGTATGTGGTATCGGTCAATATTACATGTGCCACAATGTTTACTAACACAACCTTCAATTTCAAAGCAATACCCTTTTAGGCATATATATTGGTGGTAGCCATGCCAGGTGAGTCTGCAGAGTACCCGTCTGTTCACTTGCATTCCCTGCTTCCAACGGTCTGTGGTGAATGCAGGACCGTCAGTGAAATTCTCTATGGCAAAGCTCAAATTACGATTTTCTCTGTATGCGCGATATTGCTCTACGACGAGTGGGCTAAAAACGTATTTGTCCAAGATAAGATCTTCCACAAAGCTTCGCTCTTGGCACAGTTCCATCGCCAAGGTTGTCGATGCGTTACGCGGCAGGCCGAGCATATATTTCACAAAATTTGCTTTTATTTTGTCTATCTCCTTAATGTTGTCTAAGGTTAAGTTTGCTGCAATGGCCCGAAGGCAGTAAGTTATAATCGGAGCTATTTTTATCTTAAAAAGGTTAATTCCAGTCTTAATGTCAATTTGGGTGAGATCTCCGAGTAGCGTCATGGCCGATACTGCTTTTGCACGTTTGTTCTCTATGTGCTTTGTAAAAGATAGGCCAGGGGTCAAGATTACTCCGAGATAGCTAAATTGACTTACTAATTCAATATTTTGGTTATAGACCCTGAGGATGTGGTCAAGACTGGCGTATCGACCTCCTCGGGAAAATCGAAGAACTTTTGTCTTGGATATATTAATTGTCAGCTTATACTGTGCGCACCATTGGCTCATTTCATTCAGGTAAAACTGTAGATGTGGTCTTGACTTGGCCATTATGATGAGATCGTCAGCGTAGAATACATGCGGGGCTTTAGCATTTCGAAGTATTTGGCTTAACCCTGTGACATAAAGGATGAATAAGAAAGGGCTTGCCGTGTCGCCTTGTGCTAGCCCAATTGTCTGTTTAACTTCTTGCGCAATACAGTGAGGCCCATTTCTGATTGTGATAAAGTTCGCAGTGAGAATGCTTCTCATTAGGTTAAACATTCGACCTTTGATGCCAAAATGCTGTCGCATAATATCCAGAAGGCAGTCTCTAAGTACACTATCAAAAGCAGTTTTGAAGTCAACAAACGCTGCGTAGGTCATCTGTCCGTCGTTGGAACGTTCCCGCACGTGACGAAGGACTTCCCTGAGAGCTCGTTCAGTTGAGCGACCTTCCAAGAACCCATTCTGTTCCGTTGGTATTAGGTCTTTACATTTGCTGTATAGTCGAGTCACAATTAGTGAGGTTAATATTTTGTAGACTACGCTAGTTAATGCTATCCCGCGGTAATTCGCTGGGTCTGTGGCGTCGCCTTTGTTTTTGTAAATTGGTTGCAGGTAGCTTCGGCGCCATTGCTCGGGTATGTGCCCTTGTTCTAAGCATACATTAAACGGCGCTGTTAGCTTTGGGGCTATGTGCTCTATTCCCTGCTTAAGATGTTCGTAGTAAATATCATCAGGACCTGATGATTTTCCGTTTTTCTTCGCTAGTATAGCCATTCGAACCTCCCCCTCCGTAAAGCCTTCCCAGTCAGGCTCTATATGGGGTGCGTGTTCATTGTCAGGCAGTTGAACATCGTGGCTTAGTAGCGTTGTGAAATGCGAGACCCATTCTTCGTCGTTTATTAGTGGGTTTGCTACAGCAGGTCTCTTCGGTAAGAGGATCCATGAGTCTGGATGCTTTCTTTTACCTGTTGTGTGCGCTGCGCGGTCTCGTATTCATATTTCTTCCTCTGAATCATTCGTTTATACGTTTTCTTTAGATCAGCTAGGTTTGCCAGCCCTGCTAGGCTCCAATCGTTGTGGCAACAAATGTGCGTTTTGATGGTTTTGCACTCGTGATCGAACCATGGTTTGTGTCTCGTCGCAGTGTTCCTCTTACTTATATAAGCTCCCGGTTCACTAGAAGTACTCATAATTAGGTCTACAGCACTTTTTCCATTCCATGCTATATATGTAGCGTCGGAATAATTACCTTCTATTTGCAAGCCCATTTCCCTTACTCCCTCGATAAAAGCTGTCGCTCGTGAGTCATCTTTAGCGAGGTTACAATTCATGTCCCCTGCTATGATAGTGTGTTTAAAATTGTCTGTGCATAGCATCAGGGACTCTCCTATATCAAGTAAAATGTCTGCCACGTTGCGGTCAGGTGGGCTGTATATACATATTAAATAAAAGTCCCTTATTTCAACAACAAGTAGTCTAGCCGTAGATCTAAGTAATCTAGACCATTCGGTCGTGCGTACAGCGACTGAGACCCCCCATTTCGGTCGTCCTCTACCGGGGGCCTTTATAGCTTCACCATGGTAGATCTTGTGTTTGTGTAGCACAATAGCTGCTGTGTTTGTTACAAATGTTTCGGTAAGAAACATTATGTCATATTGTTCAAACTCGTTTTCCCCATATATATATATATATATCAACAATACGCTTTCTTGTCATTTAAATGCCCTGGGAGGAATTCGGCTGCTTAAGCCATTGCGAATGCCGTCTCGCGCGCAGTTAGGTTTTCATTTGTAAGTGTACGCTCGAGGACTTGGGTGATTTCCTACGTCTTTATGTACGACGGCAATGTACACTAAACATGAACTTTCCCCATATAACAAACGAAACAGAAAAACAACAACAATGCAACTATGCCAGCAGTCATAATGCCAACAATAACAGCAGTAGCACAAAAACAACAATAACAAACACAACAACAACGACAACAACAGCAAAATAGCGTCGGTCAGCAATGTTTGTCTCGAACGCGACCACAGAACCCAAAGTTCAGTCTAAAGCAACAAGGTCCGACTGATAGACCGACTAAATGAAGATCCAGCCGCGTCAGCGTCAAACCTGTTTCCACCGATAAAGAAACGTCGAAGCAAATATTAAGAGGCCAAATAGGCGGGTATATATATAGAGAGAGAGAAAGTGCGAAAGAGAGAAAGCGCTCAAATGAATGCTCAATGTCACTACGTTTTGTTCCAGACAACGGAAAACCTGATCGGTCATATATATATATACATATGTGTATATTCGATCTTCTGCTTATATTCATTCGAATATATATATATATACATATATATATATATATATATATATATATATATATATATATATATATATATATATATGTGCTGTTTTCGGTCTCACCTTATCTCCGGTGTGACCGTCTTGTGCACGTGCTGCTAATATTCCGCCCGGCACCAAATTAAAGGTTTTTACATAGGGCCGCGCCGGCACCCCTTCAATCACCATTACTAGCACTAGTGCTGTTACCATTACCACCACCACTACCACCGCCAATAACATCAAAGGCAGCATAAGCAACAACATACCAAAAAAAAGTCTCTACACGTTTGATGTAGAACTGTGTTGAATCTACTGACACAGTGCGTGTCACTGCAAACATCACGTCGCACCTATGTACCTACACCCTGGGGGGGAGACGGGTGTTAGTGGGTTTGTGAGTCCCACACTAGTCATTGGCTGTGGTGACGCATGTACATCACGATTCCCGTAATCCCTCATATTAGTGCTAAGAGGTTTCAGCATTAAAAAAATGTACTTACACCGGTAGTGAAACGGTGTAAAATCACATGCCAAGATTACATCTTACATGCTGTGATGAGCAAAAACAGTCATATCCTAACCGACTTAACTGGCGTTGCAGCAAATGCGTGTATTTTGAATCTGAAAAACATCCACAATTTTACGAGTCAAAAGCAATCGCAGCTCGCAGAACCCAAAAGGGGATGTTGTTCTATATTGCGCGGTCTTTTCAGCGGTAAAATACGGCCTTGAACGACGAGGCGAAGCATAATCGTCGCGATTTGTGGGCTAGCAGATTCCTGGCAAAGCACAGCAGAGATTTCGAGCAGCAACTGTCGAAATGACATAGGTAATATTAATTGAAATACACATAAGTTTGACTCAGCGTGTCGGCAAAAGTACTCCTAAGTCATCTTACGGCGGGAGATTTGAGGTAATTACAATTTTTGCGTCAGAAGATGTCCCTTGATTTACAGCTGGATAATGCAGTTTCTTCTCTTTTTAAGATGCCGATTATAAATTATTATGGACGGCAATATATTGACACGTGTGTGACCGTCATCACCATTTAATCTACTTAAGAAAAAAATATATGAAACAAGGATCTGCCATTAATCTTAATTAAACTACATACACATATATATATATATATATATATATATATATATATATATATATATATATATATATATATATATATATATATATATATATATATATACATATATATATATATATATATGCAATGAACATTTAAATATATAACCATATATATTTTGAGATTTGTAACAGTTAATGGGACAATATTGAATTGGGCTAGTCCCGGGTTAGGCAACACACGACCATACATTCGCCAGAATACAATTGTCTACATTAAAGTATAATTACTTTATTACTAATATACATATTGATTATTTCGCAATAGCTATAGCTATGCATTTTAAGATGGTACATAATTACAATACAGCCGACACTATATACAATTTGAACACTTCAGCGACCGTCCCACCGGGCAGAAATGTGCAAAAACCGCCGATGCGTCTGGCAGATCGCTGCGTGGTATTTAGCGCACATTTGCGAGCAGAACCGGCAACGACATTGATCGCCAACTTGGTGAACTTCTTGGGTCAAGCATTCCAAGTAATAATAGCCATGCACAATGTACCTTGTGCCACGTGCCGACTAGTGCATGCTATTCCATCTTATAGCTCCCTGGCGAGGTACACATCTAACTGCGCTACCTCTGCCGGGGCCTCGGTCACATTTTTCTAACACTCTAGCAAAAATGCTGTAGTAGTCCTGTAATAGGTGATCTAAGCCTGACTCTGGTTCTTTCCACTGCTGGTCCGCAACCCGCCAGCAGGTACACGACTCGCTAATTCACTCGTTTGTTGCCGTCCTTGGCAAGCAAAGAACACGCGTTATATATATTTCAAAGCATCTTTCTAGCTGCGCAAAATTTGCGGCTGAAAGATGGCCCCTCACCCTGCTAGGGCTGTAGCTCAACATTGGCACATGCTGAAGCTGAAAAATACGCACTGTCGCTCTCAGAGAGAGTCGTGCCATTCGAATGCATAACGACGACGGCGTTTCTAAAAAACAAAGCGGGCTAGGTCTGCGATGAGCAATGAAAAGACCAGGCAACTGAAAAAGTCTCTTGGGAGGTCCCTACGTTTTGACTCAGCTGCAAGGTGTCCTAGCCTCTTGAGTTTATCTTAAGGCGGTCTTCAATAAAGAAGCTGAAGAGCACTCATAGAAAAGAACTACACACCCCAGCATGTCGAAATGAATCGACAAGTAAGTGACGGGGAGTTTCAACGATACTCTCCTCATATCAGACCTTGACACAATCGATAAAAACGGCGTACAAGTGATCCCCGGGCACAGCCAACGCCCGCTCAACATCCGAGTGGAGTACACGGATTGCGTCCTGTGTACCTCGATCCAATCTGAATTCGAATTGCTTCGGGGTTGGGCCTTTTGGAAAACTTCTTTAAAAAATTCTTAAAAAAATTGATAATCAATTTATCAATTTTTTTAAGAATGCGTTCCGTCGCGATATTAGACAGATTAGACCAATGTTTGTAATAGATCCTATCAGCAGCACTACTCCTCTTCTTGAGTAACCCGCGCAAGATCTGCACCAATTTCTTCCACCGCCAACGGCGAACTCGTGTAGTGCTGCTCCAGAGTGAGCGGTTGCTCAATAACTAGGTTAGGCGCAGGGGCGTTTGCATCGGGCAGAGGAGGGCAGTAAAGTGCTGCCGCAACTGCTCCTATGTCATACTTTTGATCAACTGGTGAAACATTTAGACATGGGTTCGCGCTCTCATCTGTCCAGCATAGTTATATGTCCCTCCTCATCACCATCATACCGGCGCTTGTTGTTTTCCACAAGCAGTTCTTGTAGCTTGCTGTATGTCAGCCTTAGAGCGCCCAACGATCAGCAATTATATGGGTGTGGGGGTGTCAAGCCCGTGCTTGACGCAGGGGCCCCAACACTTTCCGACGTTTTAGCTAGCATGTCTGTGTAAACCAGGGCCGCGTCTCGTCTCTGTCTGTATTTCTTCATAACTTCAGCCGCCTTGACCGTGGTCTCTAAAGCGAGGTTGCTTTCTTCAATGTCAGAAACTGATCTCAGCAGCCCTAATTTGCGCATCAGTATACGCAAATCTAGCTGCCGAGAACGACAGACAACTACGTTGTCCCTGCCGACGCGGGGCGCACCCCTTGCCAGCTACGTACAGAGAGACAGCAGCACTTCCGGCAGATGCTTCCTTGCTGGAATATTAAGAACCTCGCATCCTTGAAATTGTATGTTTAAGGTTATGTAACAGAAGGTCGACAGTGCTTTTTTCCACTTTGGCAAACGTAAGCGAATTTATCACCCTCATTTGCGCAATGCAGGCCTCTGTTTTCTAGAAGCTCAAGAAGCCCATCACCCTTCCTGTCAGTGTCGCCATTAGCAATACGACACTTGAAGTCGCCGTCCACTAGAGTGGGTAGCCGGAGGTTTAGCCCCGCTAGACCAGCGCTGATCGCATCGGCAACCTTAACATCATCGTAGTGGGGTGGCAGGTAGAACAATGCGAGGTTGAAACTATCTGAGGTGAGTGCCATGCGATACTCACCTCGACACACGCATTGCATTCGGGATGACCCTGCTCGTAAATAGATTAAAATTTTTTTTTATTACTAATGATTGTTGTGAAATGAGGAAACGACCCTACTAAACCCGATGCAATAATAATAATAATGGGAAGTAATATAGCTATATTCTGCCATGTGTAAGACGCACTAAAGCCCATTTTTGTAGTCCTCTTCTCCTAGCCAGTGGTGAGTGCCAATATAGCTTTCTAATACTGCATCACCATAACAACAACGTATTAAGAAACAACGGAAATACTATCCGCAGCGCTTCGAGGGCAGCGCATTGCTCGATAATCAGCCTGGCAGTGCTAGAATGATTCTTGATACGCTCGTGAGGGTGAGAGACTTGGAGGAGTCGCTGAATCTACAACTAATATAATATCTAAATTTACCAGATGACCATAATGTCGTAATAATAATAATAACAACAACAACAATATAAGGGCGAATTTCTGCATCAGGAACTCTCGCTTGCAATGTGTAGAAAAAGCGCCTCCGCTATCGTTGGCTTGATGGGTTGAGGAGTGGGGTTCAGGATGAGCCTAGGCGGGTACACGCTTGGGTCCCTCAAATGTAGGAAAATACCCAAAAAAATAGGCACAAAAATAGCGTGTCGATTTGAATCACTTATGCCGAGAGGGACATGATTCGACATTACGAATATGATTTTTGACACGCTCCCGAGGGAGAGAGGCCCGGAAGAACCGATATACAAATGAGCAGATGTCAATATGTACGTTCAAGGGTCAAATGGAAAGCAGGTAGCAAACTTGGAATAGGCATATATTCAACTCCACTGGTCTTCCAGATGCAAAGCCCGTTTAACGTCTAGCACCTATGTTTTTTTTCGGGCTGACCATCAGCCAACATTTAACGCCCTCGGAATCGCTTTCGCATTGCTTCGTAAGACGGACCCCTTAAATACAAATGTGCAACGGCGGAGATCGAACCCGTGTACCTATATGTCTCTTCTGGTCGCAAGGCGCGCCAGAATGTACAACGCCACCGGGCTCGATCACGTCTGGTACCTGGATGACGCAATCAGGCATTGCAGTGGCGTGGAACATACGACAAATCGAGGAAGCAAGCGCGATCCGGGAGATTCGCCTCGCGGCAACGCAGCGGCATAGGAAGGATATTGACCTGCGGGTGGCCCCACAAGGACGAAGAATTTCTCAAGCTCTATTACGATGTATTTAGTGGCGACTCTGCCTTTGGGACATACCCTGGGGTCTCCACGATTAACCGTTAACTAACTACACTTATCGATTTACACACGGTCGGATTATAGGTAAATGACACCTCCACTGAAGGAATAATGGGCAAAATGCTGAATGTGGACGACGAAAGTAGAGAGTTAACTTCTCTACAAGAAAAGGTTGCCTTGGACTAAGAAGGGCGGTAGACCTAGTGCCAGCCCGTTATGAAGCCTTTCTAAACCCGTTCTGCTCTTTGTTGGAATCACTGGTGAACAACAACGTGCAAAAGATAATCCCTAAAAATAACAGGAAAAGGCAGGCGGCACGGTCAGCGTTATGTGTAACCCAGTGCCTTAGAAGTACACTTGTAACAGTGAAAACAAGACATGTATATGAGCATAAAATCACACACACTTTTTTACAAAGTTGTACATTGAGCTCTTGGGGAAGCGCTGGATCCCCCAATTAAACACCAAAAATAGTCTTGACGGCGTGACCACGTTTTCTTGTGGTCGCATGATAAGTGTCCGGCATAGGATCCTGAGGATAGCCATACGTTTATGCCAATAGCCATTGAGAAACACGAAACGTTACGAAAGCCTATCACAGGTGAAGTAGCAAGGTTTAATCGGGACCTGGCGAGTACCCTTGGGCACAGAGGGGCAGACACGAATGCTGTGAGCAAATAAAGGACGATGACTTTTCTCAAGGAAGTTGGATGCCGCACGCGGCAGCCGTGCTCGGTATCCCTTACGGGCAAAAGCAGATAAAGCAACAGAAATAATGGCAAGGCTTCCTTGTACTGCCACACGCGCAAGAACCATCCTTATGGGAGAGACAGTCGAATCTTGAATCGCGCGCGCATGGATGGGGCGAGAAGACGCGCGACGACCGGGAACGGAGGAAACCAAAAGTGCCGTCGGCTTTATCGCGTCAGGTGGGGCAGAGGCAACGCCGCCTATTGATGCACTAATTATTGGAATCGTTGTTGCTGTCGTCGTCGTTGTTGTTGTTGCTGTCTCTGTCGTTGTTGTTGCTAATGTTGTTATTAGGGTCGTTGTTGTTGTTATTCTTCGGGTCGTTGTTGGGGTCGTTGTTGTTGCTGTTGCAGTTCTGTTCTGTTCTATTTGACCGGCGTGAGATCGTATACAGGGGCAGCAGAAGTAGAAGACAGGGGTAAACGAAGCAGCAGCAGCAGCACAGACCACGAGGAAAGACAAGCACAACGACGAAAACATGAGCGGCAAAAATACAAAAAGAAAAGTAGGCAAAAGAAAAACAACACGATAAGAAACATATAACAAGACGAACCACCACCACCAGCCACAGCAGCAGCAGAAGCATCAGAAGAGGAAGAACATGAGGAATAAAAAGAAAAGTCCCAAGCAAAAGCCGAAGGAAGCGCCAGAAAGATGAAAAACGAAGACGAAAAGGGCAACGGAAAAGAGGAAACAGCGACGATGATGACGATGACGACGACGACAACGAACGCGACCACGGCGACGAGAACTTTCCTTTTTCTTGGATGCGTGGCTGATAATCGCTTACCCGTCGATGGCTGTCGCCAGCCAGTTCGCCTGACCGACCGTATGATGCGCTATTCGACGTTGTGATCATCGTCGTCGTCGTCATCGTGGTGGTCAGCGTCAGCAGCAGCCGTAGCAGTGCTGTTGTTGTTGTTGTTGTTGTTGTGGTTGTTGTTGTTGTTGTTGTTGTCGTCGTCGTTGTCAACTCGCCCCCCCCCCCCCGCCTTCTGATTGGCAGACAAGACAGTCATTGTTCAGTCGGGCCCGCTCATCAATTTTTTCCGTCTACCTAGTATGTGTGTCTCTCGGGCTGTCTCCCCCCTCTCTCTCTATGTCTATCTCTCTCTACCCTTGTCTGTCTATGGGTTTGTCTATTGGTCGGTTATATACCTAGCTGTGTGTATGTCAATAGGTCTATAGGTGCCTGCCGGTGTTTCCAGACGTCTGTCTGTTTGGAGTGCCTGTGTGTGTGTGAGTGTGTGTGTGTGTCTATACGTGTCTCCCAGTCGTCTATGTATGTATGAATGTATGTATAGATGTATGTATGTATACAGTTTGTCGGGCTCCACTTCTAGTCTGTATGATTCTGCAGCTGCAGCAGCAGCATCATCATCATCATCATCGTCGTCGTCGTCGTCGTCATCATCCGTCTGTGTCTGTGTTGTGGGTGTGTCGGTATCTGTTGTCGTTGTCTCTGTTCCAGCCGTTTCGTCCGACTGACTGTCGATCTCAACCAGTTCGGTGGTGGTCCACCGCAAGCGGCTCAATCTATCATGAATCACTCTATCAATACCATCACCATCATCATTGCCATCACCAGCATCATCATCACCATCCCCATCATCATCATCACCATCACCATCCCCATCATCATCATCACCATCACCACCATCCCCATCATCATCCCCATCCCCATCCCCATCATCATCATCACCACCATCACGTATATGGGTTTTTCTTTTCTCGGTCGCTTCGCTCGAGCTGCGATCAGCACGGTAGCAGCGACCGACCGACCGGACCCACCGACGGGGCCAGCCAAACTGGCTCGCTAGTTCTCCTCTAATAGCCAGCAATGATGATGGTATGATGAACGTGAACGTGGTGGCCGTGGTGGCCGTGGTGGCGATGGCGATGGTGGTGGCGGCGGCGGCGGCGCGGGCCTTGAGCGCGCCGGCCCGCGATCGCGCACAACGCGGCAGAAGACGCAGCAGTTTGCGACCGGCATCCGCCGAGGGCGCTGCAGACGCTGCAATGGCCTTGAAAAGCGGCGAGGTCGGTCGGTCGGTCGGTCGGTTGTCGCGTCAGCGGCCGACGCGCCGGCCACTGCCGCCTCCTCAACACAGCAGCAGCAGCAGCAGCAGCGGCGGCGGCAACAACTCGGGAGGGAGGAAGCGACCGAGGGAGGGAGGGAGGGAGGAAGGGAAAAGAAGGCGGGGGGGGGGGGCGACGACGAGGAAGAAGTGACGGTTAGCCGTCAATCTCTCTCTTTCTCTCTCTCTCTCTCTCTCTCTCTCTGTATAGCTACGGCCTGCAACTAGATGCTGCTGCTACTACAGCTGTTCGATTCTATTCTCGCTGCAGCTGATGATGATGATGATGGTGGTGGTGACGATGATGATGATGGTGGTGGTGACGATGATGATGCTGCTGGTGCTGTTTTTCGTTCTGGTCGTCATCATGCCGTAGCAAACAGTGGGGGGGAAACGGGGGGGGGGAGGCAGGGGGGAAAGGGTGTTTGTGGTGGTGGTGGTGGTGGTAGTGGTTGTAGAACGTGAGTCAGCGTGCGGCAAGTTTATGGCAAAAGCATCGGCGGGAGTGGAAACAGCAGCAGCAGCAACAACATCAGCAGCAGCAGCAGCAGCAGCAGCCGCCGCAGAGGCAAACACGGCAAAAGCGGCTGGGCCGGCAGCGGCAGGAGAGGGCGGCGACACGACGTAACCTTGAACGGTGTCAGTCACTTCTTCTGGCCGCTGGTGGTGGTGGTGGTGGTGGTGATGATGTTATTGTTGTTGTTGTTGCTGATGCTGTTGTTGTTGTTGATGCTGCTGCTGCTGCTGCTGCTGCTGCTGCTGCCTCTGATGATGCTGTTCTGTTGATGCTGCTGATGTTGCTAATGTTGCCGCGGCGGCGGCGGCGGCACACTCTGCCTCTGGCTTTGCGTACTGTCGTCTCTGCTGCGTGCTGGCGGTGCTCTTCCACCACCACCACCAACACCACCACCATTACTAGCACACCACGGACAACGACGACGACGACGACAACGACGGTGGTGCTGGCGACAAACTCATTGACCACCGGCATCAACACCGGCCAATACTACACGACCGCTGCCGCCACCAATAAGAACAACAACAACATTTACAGCAACAACAACAACAACAACAACAACAACAACAACTACAGCAGCAGCAGCAACAACAACTACAGCAGCAATAGAAACAACAACAACAAATACTAGCAGCAGCTACGTAAGAGAGCAAGAAAACGTGTAAGAACAAACATTTCTAGTAGTCGTCTGTCTTTGTTCGCGATGTTGTCGTTGCTATTGTCGACGTCTAGTGCCAATACTGCGCGTCTACTACCGTCAATATTACGGCCAATATATTCCTAATACGACAACAACGACCACGACCACAACGACCACGACGACAACGAAAACCTCTGCTAGTGTTACCTCGGCTGCTGCGCGACGACTTTCGGTCGGTACTATTTCTTGGTTATTCTTGTTTGTTTTCGTCAATCTTTCTTGGTCGTCGTCGTCACAAGCAGAACCATCATCAGCATCATCATCATTACCATAGGCAGCAGCAGCAACAACAACAACAACAACAACAACAACAACAACAACAACAACAACAGCAGCAGCAGCAACAACAACAACAATAGAACCAATGGAGGAGCAACAACATCGACAACAACAACAACAACAACAACAGCAACAGCCGCGCAGAGGCCGCACCATTGGCCGAGTAAGTTCGCCGGCCTGACCCGGTCCGCTCGTCCGACTGTCGTCCGTCAGTCATCATATCCGAAGAGTTCAAAGCAGCGCGACTTGCGTCGGCGCAGACTCGACTCGACCCGACTCGACGATCGGTCGCTTGCTCGGCCAGCAAGCAGCACAGAGAACGTACGGCAATAGTCTCACTCACTCACTCACTCACTGGCTGGCTGGCTGGCTGGCTGGTTGGACCGCCGGCTGGCTGTCCCGCCCGCAGACGTGGAGAGAGGTCAGGACCGAGCCGATAAATACACCACCACCATTGCTGCTGCTGCTGTTGCTGCTACTGCAAGTAGTAGTCCTCTCACATAGTCGCCACACAGTCGAACGCTCTCAGACCCCACACATACGTTCTCATACACACACACACACGCACCCACACACCCAACTATTACTACGACTACTTTAGAGTACTACACTACGACTACGACTACTACGACTACAACCACCTCCCTCACACGATTCCACCATACACCCAGCCGCCAGACAACCACCCACCCATTCACCCAGTCTGAGACACACCGACTACCGGACACACAGACAGACAGATAGACATAGAGAGATTGAGAGAGAGAGAGAGAGAGATAGAGAGAGAGAGAGAGAGACTGTCGGAGAGACCGGCGGACTATCGGAGAGACCGGCGGACAAACGAACGGACAGACAGACCGACCGACCGCCCGACGGATGAACCACCGGCTCCGACCGACAAACAGAGCAGCGAATCAGATCGGCAAACCGAGCCACCGAGAGAGGAGGGTGAAGTCGTGTCGAGGATCGAGAGACGTACAACAAACACGCACACAAGGTCTTCGGCCCCCACAAACCACCGAGAACGTATCAGGCAGGCGGCGGTGGCGACGGCAGTGTCGGCTGTTATTGTTATTGTTGATTATTATCATCATCATCATCACCACTTGACTGTGTTAAACCTTACCACGACGACGAAGATTTCTTCTAGAACGACTTCTTCTAGAAGACACACGGCGGGCGCGCGCGTGAGTGACCGACCGACCGACCGTGAAGAGATCACCGAACAAGAATCTCGCCAACAACACGCGCCGATCGGTACCGATCACCGTCCTACAACATTGATATTGACAACGACGACAGCAGCAATAACGACAACAGCAACAACAACAACAACAACAACAATAGCAACAACAACAACAGCAACAACAACAACAATAGCAACAACAACAGCAACAACAACAATAACAACGACTACGACGACGACGACGACGACGACGTTTGTGAGTCAACAGTGGCGCTGGTAGTGGTGGTCGTGGTGACAGCAGGGCATTGGCATTGACATTCAAATTCGCATTACCACCAGCGGCGACGGTGGGCTGGTAGCGGAGACAGTACACGTCAGACAGGCAAAGCATACGTTATTGTTGTTGTTGTTGTTGTCGACGTCGAGGAGTTCGTCTTGCCTCTCGGAAAGAAACCACCTACCAGTTAGTTCAACGAGACAGACGACCCATGTGCTCGATCAGTCAACACTATGATGATTGTGGTGAATTAAACGATAATAATCATCGTTGTCAGTATTTGGATGGACATGATGGAATTTGTGTTCATGTTAACGCCAACTCTACCTCCGCTCACGCGCCTCACCGGCATTCTACGATGACGAAGACGTCAGCAGCAGCAGCAACAACAACAACAACAACGACAGCGAACTGAACTCGTGAAAGTTCGTAACACAGCGTTTCTACGTCTCGCCGGGTGTTTGTTGTTCGTGTACGCTTGCCGCCGTGTGTGAAGCACGAGTGAAACGCGCAACTCTGGTTGGACGCGCACCACCTGCATGAAAACAACCTGTGCTGCGAAAGAGACGAAACATAAGACAGCATCGACAGCAACAGCAGCAGCAGCAGAAGTTGATTTGAGTGTAGCTGTTGTTACTGCTGCTGCTGCTTCTTCTGTTAGTGTTGTATTCGAATAGTAACAATACTTGTTGTTGTTGTTGTCGTCGTCGTAGGAGTAGTAGTAGTAGTAAAGTTGTAGTTACAATAACAGTGCTCCAATCAACAACAACAACAGCAACAGCAACAACAACAGCAACAGCAACGACTCAAACGAAACACTGAAACTGGCGGTGGTGGTGGTGAAAGTTTGTGAAAGAAAGAGGGGTGCGTGAACGCGGTTAAAGTTAGACGTAGTTCGTACTCAGTTCGTTGTCGGTCGAGGGTGTCTCCCTCCCTACGACTCGAAGACCGACTGTATCGACTGCTGATGACTGACTGGCTGTGATCATGTTTTGTGTGTGCGCGTTGACGGCGGCGAGAGTAGTGTTGTTGCGAACAGGTTCGTTTGTTGTTTCGTACGACCGCCTCTCAAGGAATAAGTAGGAGATACACGTCTCGACACAGATCTATATATCTATCTATCTGTATATATATATATATATATATATATATATATATAGATGTGTATGTATACCATCGATAACGTCGAGGACCACAAAAACGACGGCTAACACGCGAAGAAACCACATGCACAGGCAGTGAGACAAACCGAAAGCAAGAAGAAGAAGAATCATAGCAACAACAACGACCACAACAACAACAACCACCACAACAACAACCACCACAACGACGAAAGAGTACCGACGACCGGCCAGCTCCATCGTCATTCACGTGGTTCCAGCGTTGCCCCGGCTTATTACGTTGTACGGATTGCTTCCACTGGCGATAACGTCAACTGTCAACAGTAACAACAATACCTCGAAAACAACAGCAACAACAACAACAACAGCAACACCAGGAACAACAACAACAATAGCAGCAGCAGCAATACCAGGAACAACAACAGCAATACCTCCTGTGCGTTAAAAAACTACCCATTCCGGCCAGGCTAGCGCTTACCCTGCAGGATATTAAACCGCATTGATGCGCTAAATGAAGCGACCACGTGCTCTGTCAGTGTGCGTGCGTGCGTGTTTGTGGCTGTGAGTGTGCTCTGTTCTCCTTGAGTTGAAAAGTTGTCTCTTGTCTCGTTGATGTGTCGCTTGCCAAGTAAACGAGTTAGCCAGTAGTCGTCGTAGTAGTAGTAGTAACAGTAGCAGTGTAGTTCGGTTTGGATCAGCAGAGCGCTTAATGAGAAGATCGCTTGGAAGCGTTCACCCGCGACGTCCACGCGCCCCAGCGACATCATCACCCCGGCATCACTCACCCCATCATCTATTCGGCAGCGGCGGCGGCGGCGACGGACTCGGTCGGTGCGTCGAGAACGAAACCGGCGAACGCTGAGTCTTGCTCTCTGCTGCGGAAAAAAAAAGCCAACTGCAAGCGTTGGCTGCGGCACTGGTTCGGCACTGGAGAGCCGTTCTCCATCTCGTGCTGTCAACGCGTGCTCGGCCGGCAAGAACGTGATCGGCGCCAACGGAGATTATCGGCGGCGGATGTTTGATCGTTCGGCCAACAACAACAACAACAACAACAAGGAAGAATATTCCAGATTAGAGAGAACCAAAATCAAACGAACGTAGCTGAGAAGAAAGGAAAGAAAGCAGCGGGAAAAAGGAAGGATCGATCCAGCACCTGCATGGAAATAGAGCGCGCGCCATAACCGCCAACCAGCTGCAGTAGCAGCAGCAGCAGCAGCAGTAGGAGACGGACTTGTCACACGTGTTAATGAATGCCAGCCGTGTGTTCAGCGGGCCGGCGACCCTCACTGGCTCTCTCTCTCCGAGTATTAGTAGTAGTAGTAGTAGTAGTAGTAGGTTGGTGATTGTCGATCTCTGCAGCTGCTGCTGCTGCCCGAATGACATAGGTCATCAGCCCCCACCACCCGTCAGTGGGCAAGCGAGACGCAGTGGCTAGCTGACTCGGTGGTCGCACCTCACCTACTCTCTCCCTCTCGCGCTCTGGCGTGCTGTGTGAGGACAACAACGCCAATTGTCATGTGAGAGTCGTCCTCGTTCGTCGCGTCGCCTTCATTGTCGTCGCGAGCAACCCGTACTCTCTACTAGTTCTGTACTGAGTGTCAGTGCGATAGTCCGTCATAGTCAGTAACGGTGGTCAGTAGGACATTAGACCGTTTTGAGCGGCAGGGGCGGTTAATTCTTGAGGACAGTAACAACAACAGCAACAACAACAATGACGATGATGCTGATAATGATTTGAGTTAACAAAGTGGAGACAACAAGCCGTACTGACGACAGCATTTAAACAACAAGAAAAAGAAGACGACGACGACGACGAAGGAGAAGAAGAATAAGAAGAGGAGGTAGAACATGCAACATGTTCTGAAGAGGAAAAGTGAAATGAGTGTGTCCATGTGAGCAGGCAAGCACAACGAGGCTAAAGAGGTTCTTTCTCTCCGTTCGCAATGGTCGAGTTTCTCCGATTGCTCTGCAACTGACTCTGATCTACGATGAAAGTGCGGCTATACAAACCGAACTAGTTCGAATGAGAGGAGTATGCTTCTATGTGTATAGATAGATCGAAAGATAGACGGATATATGTGTAGATGTGTTTGTGTATGTATCTATATAGATAACTACCACTCGATGGTGCTATTTACGGTTGTGTGCAGAAGTGCAGTGCAGCAGCAGTACAGCTAGAGCGATACCGACAGCAAGCAGCAACGACAACAACAAGTGTCACGGGATCGACGAAGGAAAAGTGATGTCCTAAATGTGGTTTGACATTTTTCGATGATTGAGCTCTGTATAACGCTCTCTGTGTCGCTGCGTGTCTGTGTGTGCGTATATGGTCGCTGCACGGTCAGCGCACCGTTAGCGTGAATCACACGTGCTGTGTGATTTGACATACCAAAGTGATTTCATCCATGCGGTGCTATGAACCCTCCCCATATGTTGCTGTGGGTACAGAACCAGCAGCAGAATCAACAACAGAAACAGGACAAGTTCACGACTTTAGCGACGACGACGACGACGACAACGACGACACCATTACTGCCAACATTAACAGCAAGAAGAAAGTTAGCACCGGATCACGACAACACGAACAATAAGGCAATTGTTGACCGCCGGCAAACGAGTGGCCTTTCAGAGAAACGATCTGTACAAGTCAACAACAACAACAACAACGACGACGAAGTCAACAACAATAACAACGACTACAACGAGAACAACAACAACGACAACAACAACAACCATAACAACACCAACGACACTGTTATCAGCGGCAACAACTACAGCCGCGGCTCCAGCATAGCGATGAACCTGCAACGGCAGCAACAACAACAACAACATCAACAGGTACAGCATCGGTCACAGCACAATATTCCTCAGTACTTTGAGGACCATCATACGTTACTTAAGATCGCGCACCAACCACTTCACCAGCGGCAACAGCAACAACAACAACAGAACATTGTTGGCATCGTGCCTTCGGCGTGCCTTAACGGCATTAAGAAACAGCCTGGTAGCACCGGCACCGGCGGAGCAGGAGGAGGCGTGGAGGCAGGAAGTAGAAAACGTCTTGCCGAGGTTCCTGTCGCAACGTGGTTGGCCTCTTCCGGGGTCCATCTTCCACCATCAGCTCGTGGTAGGGAGTTGGGGTCCTCTGCGGGAAACTGCGCGCAACAACTCCAGCAGCAACAACAGCAGCAGCAGCAACAAACCAATATAAACAGCAGCAGCAGCAACAGCAGCAATAACAACACAACCACAGGCCATTCGGGTCACACCGGGGTCTCTCCAGTTCCGTCGCTCAGCTGTTCGGACATTGGCGAAATGGATCTGGACTTTTGGGACGTTGACCAGCCAAAAATGACGGCCACACTTACAGGCGGCAGCGAACTGCCATCAACGGTGCAACAGCAGAATCTTACTGGCATGCACCAGCTGTACGGCAGCAACAATAACAACAACAACAACAGCAATATTAACAACAACAATAATCTGTGCGGGGGCACCCGAAATGGCATTCAGCATGTGCAACAACACTTGCTACAGAAATCCCAATCTCTTATACAACAACAACAGCAATCGCGATCGCCACAACAGTCATCCCCGCAACAGCAACATTTGTATGGTAAGTAGTAAATTTATAGTCAGGTGCTTTTGATACTTCTGCTGACACTATTTATGTATAATATATGTCTTTATATACGTAAACACAATTATATATATATATATATATATATATATATATATATATATATATATAAATATATATATATATATATATATACAGTACCTGTTTATATATATAATACACACACATATATACTTACAAAATATATATATATATATATGTATATATATATTTGCAGTTTTAAATCTTCCTTTGAATGCTCATTTAAGTATATGATATGCGCATACTACAATGCTACAATAACAAGAGTCTATATACGTATAGTAGGGAGATATAAATGTTTGTATGTGTGGAAATAGGTTGAAAGAAAGCAGCCATTTATGTCCGCCGCGGTCGAACGGTGCGAGCGGCTCGCAATATCGGCGGCCGATCACAATGAGGAGATGCCGAGGACCTGTGGAAGGGCATCCACTTGAGAATGTCCTCCGTGGAAGCCAGCCCTCTCTGTGTACTGTACCCATTCGGCGTCTCCTTCTATCCGTCTCGATTTCTGGCTTTCTCTCTGGGTGTGTCATTCTTCTCTTGCCAGCTTTGTGTCGGAATTATGCCTGCTTTTCTTTTATTTTTTGCTGTTGCGCGCATCCCATTGACGCGCTCAAGAAGCGATGCCGTAGAACACGCGTACTACCTCTCCGCCGCTTGCCTCGATCCAGCAGCGCTGGTCTGCCCAACTGAGATGGCGGATCACGTCACCGTCTCGACGAGACATCTAATTATTAACGATGCAAGGCTATAATTAAAACATCAAGCATATATATATATATATATATATATATATATATATATATATATATATATATATATATATGCGTATAAGACCGAACATCTATGTATATATATCCAACGGAATATGTGTATTAAGGGAGGCGAACACACCGCCATTTTGTTATGACATCTGTGTTCTGTGTGTTGTTCATATGTGGGGGGGCTCTCTTTTTGCTGGTCATGACAGGTTTGATCACTTACTCCAACATTTCTATCCCATGTAGGACTGGAACTATGAAAACCAATTTAGGAGTGGTCGGCCCTGTGCTCGAACCCACGAACCGCAGAATATATATATATATATATATATATATATATATATATGTGTATGTATATATACGTACAGGGAGAGTTGGAAAAATAAGACGTTCCATGCTTTTTTCGACCACAACAATAAATAGTAATGAGTTATTTTAGCCAATATATACACCCACGTATGCTCGTACAAACGACGGTAGCATTCTTTATTAGAGTCCAAAACTCTGGAGACGGTTGAATTGCCGGTGCGGTCTGGCCCTGGTCGTCTACACGCAGCAAGTCAATAATTAAAAATCTCGTAATGCTGCGGCTAAAAAACTCGCAGGTTCTGCGTGTATATATCGTGTCGGCTGTGTTGGTTGGCCCAGACGTAACAACGAAGGTATTATATAATTACGGTTGTTCACCACATGTTGAACGTGAAGCGGCTGTGCGTCCATATCAAGGTATACGTATATATGCATCATATAGTTTATAGAAACTCAAAGGGAGTATTTGTTACACTGTATGCATATATATATATATATATATATATATATATATATATATATATATAGATATATATTGCAACAGACTCAACTATTGATTGTAGCACGAATTTTGTGTTGTGTTTATATCGCGTGACGTATTTTTTACATATTCTTCATTCGTTTGCATTCTGTTAGCATTTGTATGCGTAACACACACCCACATGTATATATATATATATATATATATATATACATATATATATATATATATATAGTAGGATGAGCTGTTATGGCTAGTTATCACTGTTGGTAATTACTTCAGTTTCAATGTCGTCTGTAGCGGGCACAGGACAATAATGTTCTTGTATTCATTTGATGCGTATTTAGCGGGTTTACAGTAGCGGCTGCGCGCACTGAGTCGACGCAGTGACCGCAGCTGCACTCGGACGAGGGCAATTCCGAGAAGCTAATGTAAATGGCACATTGCTACTTGCTACATGGAACACTTGTCACTTACATCATAACGGTGATCTCATCGCGGGCGTGTCGGGCCTAATTATCAATCATGAGTTTAGGTCATCAACGTCGCCAATGCTGTCTCTAAATGGTGTCCGGTCGAAACAATAACATCATCATCATCATCATCGTTTGTTGTTAATAAAAGTAATAGTTTCTAGTCCGTCGTCGCTACTAGAATAGTTCTACGTCAGTGACCCATGCTGATGTCACGGTCAAATATATATATATATATATATCTAGATAACTCCGATCGTCGACAACGACGATGACATCAAAGGTGTCTAATTATCACTATTATTGTGATAGTAACTACTCATCAATTCAGAATAGTGGTGGAATATTGGTCTAATAACTGAAAGGCTGCTAAACGAAATCGTATCAGGCGCAGGTTATAAGAGAGAGAGAGAGATAGCGGACAAGAAATAGAGAGACTGATGAGAAAGCATTGCATTTCGTTACGCCGGGAGTTCGTACATGGTTTGATTTTGACAATAGATTTGCCCTCCCTCTTACTTCTCTCTCTCGCTCTCTCTCTTTCTATACATATATATATATATGTATATATATATATTTGCTTTTTTAATTTCTCGGCCATATCCGCCTCTTTGCATCTGATAGCGTGGTTAGCACGCGGACGTCAAGATAAATCGACGGCTTGAGGTAGGAATCTGCCGGCAGCGAGCCTAGCCGGCGTCATAGCGCCATCGTCTGCTACAACTGACGCTAGTGAACTACAGCTGGATAATCTCACTCCTCTTATTCGCCGACAACAACATAACAATAGGAAGAGTCAATGTGACAACAATGTCACCACCACCACGACCACCACATGTGGCAGGACATCTATCTATCTATCTATCCATATCCGCCATATCGTCCCGCCGACTTGCAGCCAATGATTGATGTATATATGTACGTCGGTAGAATGTCTACTATTATAGGTGGGCCACTTAACACGGTAAATAAGTAGTAGGCCACGATAGGCTTGCCTCGCACTGGACCACAGTGACCGTTCGCCACACGCATTACACCATGCAGGCATATCTTGCCATTGCGAGATTTGCATTGCGCTGTGGATGGACAGGCGTCACACCTATAATATTTGGCGGTCTGCTGACCGGCTCGCTGCGTATACTACCAAGTGGGTGGTGGTTTTGTTGTTGTTGTTGTTGTTGTGGCTGTTGTTGTCGTTGTTGTTGATGTTGTTGTTGTTATTGTCGTTGTTGTTGTTGTTGTTGTTGTTGTTGTTGTTGTTGTTGTTGTTGTCGTCGTCGTCGTCATTGCTGACATCGCTGTCGTTTTTGTTGTAGCCATTTTTGCTGACATCGTTGTTGTTGTTGCTATTATTTGTTCATGTTATGCTTACCAATGGCCGCGGTTCATTGTTGGAAAGTTCGCAACAAAGGGGCAGATTTTTTAAACTTTTTTTTATCAGCGACGCGCTTAGCATATTTCGTCGTCTCGTCGTGACTGGCGTTTTCAAGCGCAACAAAACAACAATGGCACGAACATCGATCACAACATCACCAACAATCATAACAGCAGCAGCAACAGCAACAAGTGCGACGTCAATAGTTGAGAGCGCTAACGTGCCGCTGTTAAAGCTGACATGAGCCGATCAATCGAAACGTGTTAATCTGTTTCCTATTTGTCTTCTTTGATCCTGTGTTAGTTGACTAACCAACCCGTTTCTATCCAACCTTCTAGATAGATAGACAAATACAAACGCATCAATACTGTGCACAGACCTTTAACAAGTTTACTGGAAGGGTGGATGACCCTTGATAGCCACTCATGTAGTACACGAGATATATACATGTACATATATATATATACATATATATATATATATATATATATATATATATATACTCAACTAGTTTTTGGGCAAACTAGGACCTTCTCTATCACTGACTGTCGTCGTGGATTACGACAAATACGAAACGGAGGTTGTATATATATATGTTTACATATATATATATATATATATATATATATATATATATATATATATATATGGGATACTACGTGTTAGTATATGACATACAAAGAAAACCCAATTGAAGGGGCGAGAAAGAAAGGATCCCAAACGATTAATTAATAATGGGCCGATCGAGTAACATGCAACTAGATTTGTCAAGCGGTGTAATGACTAATTGACTACTATAACAACTAGTACAAATTACTTTCATTAGATAGCGTTTTACTACCGCTGTTTGACGACGGTGGGTGGAACATATACATAGTATTGGACAGATAAAGGCGCTGAGTGAATAAAGAGCGTGGAGCCTGTTTTCCCTCTGTCGAGAGGGGAGGTGGAAGGTAGAGCGATTTCCGCTCTGCGCATCTAAAACAATTTTGTTGTTGTAATTGTTATTGTTGTTGTTGTTACTGGTGTTGTTGGGTAAGAGCAGAGATCATGATGACGGATTAAATGCGGGTCAAACAGCCTGAGATAGGGCTAGGGCATTTCGCACTTGCCTGGTGGTGCCAAGCATAATTGGCATTGGATTGCAGTGAACCTTGAGATGAATGCAGGCATACGCATGTCGACAGATCACGGTTCGATAGCGTGGTTTGTGGTCTTCTCTTGACTGGAACACTTTCCGCAATCAATCCAGCCAGGCACTCAAAATCGAGTGCCAACGAGTGAGCATACGAACGTATACCCATCCAGCCGGGCACAACCAGCGGGGCTTTTCGAAGGGCCTTTCTCTGCATTTCGGGTGTGGACAGGTCTGACTAACTGACTGATCGCTGTGACGAATGACGGAGATCGACGCTGGTCGTGTTGGATCTACTGCTGCTTGTGTCAGTTGAACAAGTGTTATCCGAACAGCAAGCGGTAGTCAGGAAACTCAAACGACGGTGTAGTAGTATTCGCGATGGAGATTGCTGTCTGTCCGTACGAATAGCTCGTACGCTATCTTTAGCTTTGCTGTGGTGCGATTGCCTCCTCATCACATTAAGGCGTACGCGTCACAATTCTCTCTACACGGCCGTGCTTCAATTCTGCTCGTGATCACCACGCTCAAATCTCGAATGAAAAAGAATCCTCTTTTTTGTGTGTGTTCTTTTCTCTTGTATGCTGGATTGCTTTTGTGTTCTCTAAATCAGTTCCCAGCAACTCTTATCAAGCAGGAGCTGTAATGGCTCCTTAGCTTAACAACAACATTAGCAACAACGGCAACATTGTCACATTGCCGCTGGCGATAATGTGATGACGGCTACTTCAATAACTAGATTTACTGTTACATTAGCAAAAACCGGATGATGCGGAGAAGAGCCTGCGAGAACAACATCAACATAGACGACAACCAGACAACGAAAAGTCACAATCGTAGCACAAACATCAAATAACAAAACCAGTAACACAATAGAGTGACAGCTATTGTAACACAGCAACAAATCTTACCCAACAGTGAACGATTCACCGTAAATGATTTCTCCTCGATAAACATCTGCAACCCATTAGCATTTATGCAGAGCCGCATAAATTCCGTGCCGGAAGCCTGGTTTATTTGCCAAGGTTTTTAATCGCCCTCTGGGAGAGCTGGCTCGGTGTCCAGCCGCATAGCAAGGGCCACTTTTAATTGGAGCCTTCTCTGTGGTGTTTTGCGACGATGCTGGACGCGGACCACATAGACCGCGTAGAACTTCGAGGACTCTACTAAAGCAAACCGATCTATCTAGCAGATAGACGCAGACGAGACGCATACAAATGTGATCTCGTTTGCTATAAATATTCGCCACACTAGCGAATCTATATGCTTTGCGAGATTAGTAGCCATTAGTCGTAATCTGATCTCACTGCGCTGTTTGTCTGGGGTCAGTCAATGCATTTTCTATTCCGACGACAGATGTAGGAGCATCAGCGTGAGCGTAGTCTGCATGCACGTACGAGAGTATATGTGTGCATCTCTCTATCTCTCCCTCTATATATATATATATATATATATATATAGCGAGTTCAATCCGAACTCCCGAAACCGTATTCGCCGTGAGTAGTCCAGTAATATTTTCGCTATTATTGCGATTATCACACTTTTTATCATCATCATCATTCCAAGTTAAACTAGTACATCCGTGAGAGGTGTGAACGCCTGCCTCTCTACTTGACCTTCATTGTTCACAAACTCGACACATATCGCCCAAAATAGACAAGCTAAAACCGGCCGGTAGTGCCTTAACGCATGCTCTACAGACAGCCCAGAGGCCGCCACCCCCCGTTGATCCCACACGATCTCAGCATCAGCAGACGGTCAAAACGGACGGTATTTTGCGCCAATCTCCCCCCTGTGATCTCTGTTGACCGTGTTTACCATCCGTAGCGGTGGCCGTTGTTACACACTGAGTGGAGACGCGTCTATTGTCATCACCGTCGTCGTCGTCGTCGACAACGGCTATTGAGCCATTTTCTTGCCGCCACAGCCACCGTCGTCGCAATGTACCCGTTGGGACGCGTCATGCCGCACGCGTGATTTACGGCGAGAACAACAACAACAACGATTTGAACCACGGCCAGGATACGCCCGCTGTTGCCCTGGCCTGTAAGAATATGAATGCCTGCTTTCGCTGCTACAATCGGCGGCCACAGCAGCAGCAGCAGCCCGGCTTTGGTTTCGCAAGATTATCTCGTAGTGTAGTGCTGCGGGTGGAAGGGGGGGGGGGCATATTTTTAGGATTTTTAGGACACTCCCTACAGCTGTAGTTTTGTATCGATAAGATACTCCCTGCCTACAGTGTGCGCTCGTACGCTGGCAACAATGCTATGACAGCATTTGACCGACAGACAGAGTCCACTGGGGACACTCTATGGGACAACGCAAGAACGGCGTAGCAGGTAAACAACGCTTGAATTCTGTACGTGTCAATCTTTGTGTGGACAGGTATCGTGGATCCATATATATACATATATATATATATATATATATATTTTTTTTTTGGATACATATATACTATGTAATAGTAAAATATGTAATATGCTTGTGTATATATACATCTATATATTGCTTAAATTAGTTGTTTGTGGCTTGCGTATACAAACGTCCTTTAACCACAGACGGCCCTACTTTGAGCGAAAACGCGACGCGATTTTAATAAACAGTAATACAGCTTTGCATGAGGCACGATCACGTCGTAAGTCGTTGTGCATGTATGTGGTAACTTTGGCAACAACAAGCATCAATGTCGGAATTTCGTTTTTTTTTCGCCGATCTAGCCCACGCATATATAACTGACGGGAGTAAGTGTCTGATGTCCGAGGGATGGCTGCTCGTGTGCACAGCAACCTCATCCCGTACTTCGTCTATTGATGACAGCCCACCTCTGATGATGATGATGATTTTTACATGACTGCTTTTGTTTCGAACTTGATGTGTCCCTCTCATAGACTATGTTCCTTTGTTGTTGTTGTTGTTGTTGTTGTTGTTGTTGTTGTCGTCGTCGTCGTCGTCGCCGCCCTTCACGCTGCTGCTGCCATTGTTGCTGTTGTTGGTGTTATCATCACTGGCCCCGGCACCCTTCTCCCGCAGTCATTCTTGTCGACATCGCCATTGTAGGCGCGCTTGTCTGTGCCGGCACGTTGACGAAGATATAAAAGCAGCCACAACCACCACCGATAGACATGGGCGGCGGGGGGACAGATCCGAGTGTATTGCCCCGAGCTCCAGAAAAAACTGGATTCATGTATGCGTATCTGTCCTGGTCCTGGCCCTGACCCTACTAGATGGGGGTGGTGGTGGTGGAGGTGGTTGACGTTGTGGCAGCCAGCGGCCATATAATACCGAAGTAGGCGGAGCCCCGACTAGACGCAGAACTTGCCGCGCTTGAACGGCAGTTTTAGCCGTCGTCTCCCGGGGGGCGGAGGGGAGCACACGGAGGGGGGGGGGGCATGGGGTGGTGTACAGGGCGTGCGTGGGGGTGGTCGGTAGTAGGTGTATTAGAAGCGTGGTGGGTTACGACGAGGAGACCACCTACGCCTCACGGCTTCAACACCGGGAAGTCATACATTTGGGTGTCGGAGTCCGGGAGATCTTGGGGAATCGGGGGTCCTTCGGGCCAGAAGGCATCTCCCCCAGCTTGTCTGTCTGTCTGCCTTACTATACAGGGCCACGACGACGCAGGGTTCAGTTCGTTGCACGAGTATGCGTGCTCGCTTGTCTGGATACGTGTGCAGAGTGCTCTATGTATGGCTCGTATATGTGCGTGTATCTAGGCGCGCACACACAATGTATAGTAAAATCATAGTAGTAGAAGCAGTTTTTTAGTAGTAGTAGTAGTAGTACATAGTATAGCGTCGAGTCCGGTGGCGTGGTGGCTTTAGTCTGCGCCTCGCAACCGGAGGAGACACATAGGAGGTGCGCGGGTTCGAGCCCCACCGTTGCACATTTGTATGTATGGGAGTCCGTCTATGAATCAATGTGAAAAACAGTCAGTTCCGTGGACGTTAAATCTTGGCTGAAAGTCAGTCCGAAAACTTTAACTTTAGTACATAGTATAGCCGTGTTATGCCACTCTGGACGCCATGCGCCGTCGTGGCGGCTAGGGCAAACCTGGGCTATTGCTGCTAGGCACTGCATACACGCTGTCATATTCTGTTCGGTTGTGTCTCCTTCTCCTCTGTGTCCTCTGTGTATTGTACGCACTCTGCCTCGTCGTACCCGTTGCCGGGAGGCTCCCCTTTGCCGCTGTCCGAGGGCCGGCAAACCTCCCGCCCCGTCGGGCATACTATGCCCCCCCCCTTCCCGCCCTAGTCTGTGACTGACTGCAGAATTTCTACGGGAAAGTCAGTTGCCATTAATCGCTGCTCGCCAACGAGTAGATATTGCTGTGGATGCAGATGGCAACCTTTCTTTTTCTGCCATCTGTGGATATGTCCTGTAACAATGCTACAACGACGATTGCTCTATGATCTTTCCTGCTAGCAGCTGCTCCTGCCACAGATATATATATATATATATATATATATATATATATATATATATATATATATATATATATATATACATATATATATATATATGGACTGTCTTTTTATTCTGTAACGTTGCTGTACTCGCTTGATAATAGCATTGGCGTGGAGCGCTCGTACGCTGTTACGACTATAGACTACAGCTAACTGGTAGTACTCCCATAGTAGCTGCGCATCTGGCATATACCACCCATGGCCACACACACGCATATACATATATATATATATATATATATATATATATATATATATATAGTGCAATTTCTAAAGTCTAAAAAAGCACTTAGCAGTGAACTGAATTCGTGATCATCCTCCAAACGGAAAGCATCTCTGACACCAAGCCAGCAGTCGGGTTCCTCTCTCGGGGCTACTTAATGGATGTGCGTCGCATCCTCCCTTTTGGCCTCGTTGTACGAGGTCGACCGTATATATATATATATATATACACACACACACATATACAAACACATATATACAGGAGTAAATCTGCACTGGAAAAGAATCAAGTACACAGAGTCCTGCGGTGGCATAAGGATTCGACCTTGATACGGGTGTTATTGCTGTTGCCGTCGATATTGGTCGCATAGTTAGATATCGCCATCACGACACACCGCGGGAAATCGGTCCATAATGCAGACTGCGACAATCTCCCACGGATTTTACGCGGCTAGACGTAGTGTTCAGTGTCCTTCAGACCAGACAACTAGTGTATACACTTAGCGAACGCTCTAATTCTATACACTTATATATATATATATATATATATATATATATATATATATATATATATATATATATATATATGATTATGTGTATATAAATTTACATACAAACGCTTAATAATGTGTTGTACTACCATCTACAAAGACAATTTGTTTACTCGTTTTAACTATCATAATAAAGATGTTTTATTATAACCCAAAATGGTCTGTGTAGGTATTTATACGGGTATTATTGTGTGATATAAATATTTCACAGTCTTTGACATAGCTCCGTAAGAAGCTGAGCTCAACAATGAGTTTCGTTAAGACGGATTGAGTTTGTATGTGCTTTCCTGCCCTCACGCCACCAGTCACGCAAATAGACCTCTGGTGAGCTCCAATGATCACACAGCTTTGCGGTTCACTTCACTGCATGTTGAAATCTTAGATTATTTGATTTGATTGAGCTTAAAGAAGTGCTCTAGCGAGTTTGCTCGCCTCCGTTAGTACAGAGCAGTGCCATCGTATCAGTATGTGTTCAGTATGGCAGGGGCAGAGAATCGAGGCTTCAGTCAGTCGTGCCACAACAACCCCAGCAGTACAGTAATACTATTGCAGTAGTAGTTATGCGAGGTAACTTGAGAAATTTGTGATTTTGTACTGGGGTACGGGGGCGGCAGGATTACTATGGGATGAACAAAACATGCAACGGGGGGGGGGGGTCACAACTCAAAAATCACGTCCGCGCGTCCATGAGAATATTTTTGTTGTGTTGTGAACGGACAGCACTATGTGGAGGGCGGCAATCTTTTGTTGGCCACCTGGCGTTGTGACTGCATGTCTCTCTCGCTGCTGCTATGCTGACACTATTGTAGGGCTTGTTTACGTGCGCCATCTCTCCGCTTGTCGTTGTTGTTGGCCTCTTCGTAGCTCGCCCGCTAGCGGTGCTATTTTGCTATGATGGCTGGCTGTTGCTGCCAGCGTTTCTTGCTGTTGCTCCGCCACGTTGTCTTGAGCTTTATTGCTGTCTCGTTCTTTTTAAAGTGCGGTAGCTTTAATGGGCCACACATATATATATATATATATATATATATATATATATATATAACATATTGTGATGATTTATTAATCATTTACAAAACGTTTGCACACTCGGCAGTGCTCGCCTTACAAAAAAAAAAAAAAAAAATATATATATATATATATATAAGGTTGTGCGTAGCGTTTTTACTAAAGAATTTGATTTAAACAAAAACAATCAATATAGCAATAAATCAATAAAGTATTTTCCGTTGCTGTTCATGACCTCCTCCCACCTCTCAACCAATCTGTTATTCCTGTTTCGCCAGAATTCGCCTGGTCCGGTGTCAAAGAAGTTTTTGACCCGTTTTTGAGGACCCGTTAAAGGTAACTTCCCTCCTATGGTATATATATATATATATATATATATATATATATATATATCTAAACTTCACTCGAGAAATCGGCTGTCGTCTTCTTTTTCTTCTTCATCTTCATCATACGGCTTCATTGTCTTGCCTCTTCTCATACAGGACAGTGCCCGACATCTTCTGATCTGAAGATGACATCTAGCGCTGATTTCTCCCATATGAGCCGCATGGCAAGCGTCTAGCACTCTCCATTACAGGACACATGGTATATGGTGTGGCCTGTGCTCTGCGGATCACATCGTCCATCGATTTCGATCTGTCGTCACATTCGCTGGCGTCGAGTTGCTGTCTGCTTGTAGCAGCAGAAGCAACAACAGAAGGCAACTTGCCCTGTGCCTAGCTGGGCTGGGTCTCATTGGGCCTATAGGGCCATCATCGTGTTCGCACTAATCGCGCTATGAATCCACTTTGCCGGATGCTCTTTTAGCGTCCGGTACTTTAGCGCTTTTATTTCGCTCACCCGGCTCAGGGCCGGGCGGAGCTGTCGTTGTTGTTGTTGTAACTGCCATTGCTACCATGCTGTAGTTGTTATTGCTGCTGCTGCTGTTATCCTGTCAGTAAGTCAACCAGCCCTGCCAGTCAATATGTAGGTGAGTGCGTAAGTGATTCGGCCATCCTGCAACAGTGACTGACGTCATCCTGACGTGACCCAAGCAAAGGCGTCTACCCTTACCCCAACCACCCCCCCCCCCCACTCCTCCTATTCCTCGGGGCCCTACGCGCCTATTCCTCTCCGCTCGTGCCCCATGTGAACGCTACACTTTGCGTGTGGACAGCGCCATCTGCAGCCGCTGGTTAGTACTGGTGCAACTGGCTATCGGTGGCAGGCGGCTCGACGACCAACTCGAGTGCAGCCGAGACGTAGTCTACGCATTGCTGCTGGTGCTCCATTCGGTGTGGGATTCTACTCTTCCTTATTCGTTGTAATCGTTGTCCCCGTACCCAGCGTTATGATCCTCTCAGCTCATCAATCACGTGGCGCTTCGACAAGCACTCCCTCGTCTATGCGAAGATACGCACGCAGAAGACAATATTGAAGTGAGGTATATATATATGCACTAGGGGAAAGGACAGAGAATAAAGGGGCAAGCAAATAAAGAAGAGGTGTTTGCGTTGGTCCCGTGTCGTTGTCCTGGTGATGGTGGCGGGCCTTAAGTAGGCGGCCCTACTACGTATTGGAGGGGCCCGGGGCTGATGTAACTAACGCGGATCGATGCGCGTTGGTTGGACGATTTCCTCCCCCGTCTCCCACCCCCACCCGTCTCCCACCATTCCTCTCGCCCGCGTCCATGTCTGAGTCTCTCCAGACCGGCCCGATTCAGGCGCCTCCCCTCAGAGAGAACAGGGACAAGGCCCAAGCCGGATCGATGCCAAAGGCAGGACACGATTGCTCAGGTCTGTCGTCGGGTCGGCGTACCGCAGCCGGGCCGTCGCCACCCGCTGTCGGAGCACGTCGGCCACCATTCTTACCACCGCCAGCCTTGCCTAGACCGTTCTTAATCTCTGGCTGACCTCCACTGCCTCCGTCTGCTCCTTGAAGTGCGGCTGCTGCCGCCGCTACAACTGCTCATAATACAGTACTACCACTGTTTCATTAGTTGTCATATTTTTGTGGGTTGTGGGCGATAGAGAAAACATTGCTTTAAGCACTACGTCCCGGGACAACGCGTAGTGAGGGAGACTGGCCAATGTCCTGCTGCCGCTGTAGGGATAAACCCCACTGAAAACCTCTCACCTAAAAGCGGCCTTATAAAGGCGAGCGAGAAGCTAGTACCGTTTCTTGGTATTAGTTCGACTTCCCTACTTTTTCATTATACTTTACGGTGGCGTGGGCGTCAGGACGCACATTGCGGTCGGTCTGTACTCTGCAAGTCCTTTGCCGTTTGATCTGATAACCGCGGCGAAGTCCCTAACGGTGTTCCAGCGTTGAGTGTCATCTCGTTCAACAGTGCCTGCGCCTGCCCTTTGTTTGAGTGAAAATATTTTTATTATTATTATTATTATCTTGGTTTCTTTTTCGTAAAAAACTACGTGGAAAGTGCGGTACTCACAAACCGCGGACACCAGTGTAAGAAACTCGTCTGCAAAGAAAAGCCTGTAGTGTGGGGCTCCAACTCACTAGAAGCAGTTCCGCCCTCCATCGGCGTATCCGATCGACAACTGCATTGGAATAACTTCAAACGAGCGGAGTGGAGCTTGTCACGTAAAAACGGGGTTTTTATTCTCCTTCGGGCACGCAAGATGTTCCCAGTAGTACAAGCCATTCCGGGGTCTAGTCGACACATGACTTGATGATGACTTGTATCATCGTTCGTTCGTGTTAAGTGTGCCGCCTAGGTAGGCCCGCATGCTGGGAGGCCCAAACCGGGAGCGACACGATTGTGTTTTCAGGCGTGTCTACGGTTTCGCTTTGGCAGTGCTTGCAGAATGGGGATGTAGCTCTTGTAGCTCTTCCTTTTTTGACTAGATTAGACTGATACAAATAATAATAATAATAATAATAATAATAATAATAAACGCGCTGTGAAAACGACGATGAAATTCGAACATAAGTTGGGATTGACAGTGAAAAGCTGACGGTGGTTCCAACTTAAGGGAGGAAATCATCGTCAAGGGAGAAGTTCCATCCCGTGTTAGATGCGACCAAACGCTACGGAATCGGGGCGTCTATATATATATATATATATATATATATATATAAGTGTGGTCATGCAGAACGTGTGCTTTATTTTTACTTTTATGGCGTATTATACAACTCGATCTGCGTCTACCCCTGCGTTATTGTAGACTAATGCACTACATTACATTAACTAGATTGCTTTCACTATCATACGTGACACACTGAGTTGCTGGGCTCGGTTCGGACTATATCGTGGGCGTCGTGATTCGTCTTGCGGCTGGGCCAAAATGAACGCTGCATTTCTCTAGCCCCCCAAACCCTCACCCCACCGCATTATGGCTGGCACCCTTGTCAGTTCAATCTAGCTTCCTACGTCTTCAACAGACTCAGTCGAGATTAGAATAGTAAAATAGATACCCGCAGGACTGGTAAGATAAGCAGGATATACGCGTTGGTGTAACAATTGTTAATGAAGTAGTAGTAGTAGTAATCGTTGCTGTACTAGTCAATTTTAACGATCTAATACCGACGGCTATCGAGACTCGATCAGAAAACGTGGACAAACTAGCGGAGGATTGCACAATAATAAACAGCAACATTAACAGCAGCAGCAACAACAACATTATCAACAACAGCAACAACAACAACATTATCAGCAAGAACAACAACAACAACATTATCAGCAACAACAACAACAACAGCAGCAGCAACGACGACGACGACGATAATAGTTAGTGTAGGTATGTGGACATCGCGCTGGCCGGGGCAATCTACATTAGGTCCCAACGGGCCCGATGCACTAACCTGCGTAGCCAGCCATCCGAAACGGTCGACGCCAGGACTGAAAGACACATTCAACGCGTACACACGCATCTCCACCCACACAGGGACACGAGCTCCCAAAGCAACTGCTCTGAAAACACCGCTGTGCTTGTGTAGAGTATATAGATACACTATACAGATCTAGTTGTATATACATATAAATAAATATATATATATATATATATATATATATATATATATATATATATATATATGAACACTGTTATCCTGGCTGCGTGACCAAAAAAAAAATGAGGTTTGTCAAATGTTTTTGTCTTCTTCTTCTTATTTTTCGTATTCCTATGATAAAGAAGAAAAGCGGTTAACACAAAAACTAGAATAGAGGAAGCTATGGGTGTGAGAGGGTTTTCTATTTCTATGTTTATAAATCTGTCTGCATGTGGTCGCCGCTTCTCTGCTTTCGATGACAATCCCTTGCGGCTTCTCTTTAACTTTGTTTACTTAAGCACGCAATGGCGGCTTGAGTTCGGAGTTGGACTCCTCGGCCCTCAGACCAATATTGCCACTAAGATGCCACTATGATGTATGTCTAGTCAGCCAAAATATCCGATTTGCCTTCCGAAGGGTGTGTGTGTGTGTGCGAGTATGTGCATCTTACGTGGTTTATTGACGTGCATGGCGTATGAGGAAAAGCTTTTGTACAATAAATACATCTGTGCGGCGTTTTTGCCACAATGTACTACAGGATACGACCCGTAACCTTCCTGCGGTCTATTAAAAAAAAACCTGAATTTCCTCAGCTCAGATGTTGGAATAAACTACGCTTGGCTTACGTACACGTCTATGTATATGATGCTCGTAGTCGTATATAGTTATATCGATAGTGCTGTATAGTCAGGTAATCCGTTATTTTTTCGTATTCGCACTTTTCCTCTATTATTCGTATTGTCTACAAAGCCAATATTTATAGCATTGAGTGTTGTCAACCTCGAGCGTTATCAGACATTGGCCTGCTGACTCTAGCTGTAGTCAACGTGGTAACAAAACGTGTTCCTAGTAGCATTTATTAATGTCGTTGATGTCGTTGTTGTTGTGTTTGCTATCGGTTTGTTGCTGGTAGTGTTGTTGTTATTGTTTCTATTGGTTTGTTGCTGGTATTGTTGTTGTTATTGTTACTATCGGTTTGTTGCTGGTATTGTTGTTGACTAATTTAGTGGCCATGTAGTGTGAACGCTTGCCCCCAAAAACTAGTCCGGAGTTCTCGCCTCGTGTTGTGACGACCAGGGCGGCAATTTCCACATTTTCTCTATCTATGTTAGCTATCACCAGTCGTTGGCTGAAAAAAAAACAAAAATAGCCCAGAAGTTGCCAGCCACTGCTTCACGACGTTGATGTTACGGGGGATGGCTCACACGTTGACAACGTCGAAAGAGACGATAGCATGAGACGAAATTGCCTGCCTGTATGCCTGTATCTGTCCGTCTATCAGCCTCTTTTACCTCCCTGTCTGACTTTTCCCACATAGGCGCGAGACGCCAAATCGAATATGAGTGCAGGTTAATGCCGAAAAGCCTATCAGGCGAATCTGCGCGCTCCTCCCTTCGCAAGCCGCGAGTTTGCTACAGGGCCTTGTTGTTGTTGTTGTTGCTGCTGCTGCTCTTGTTGTTGCTGTTGTTGTTGCTGCTGCTGCTCTTGTTGTTGCTGTTGTTGTTAGAGCAACAACTATTACCATTACTACAACGACGACATAAACAAATCCAACTACTACACTAAACACTGGTCGTCTCGCAGGACAACAGCAGTTACTTACGAAAAGTACCCGCTGGCACCCGCCGAACACCCCAAGACGTCATTGTCATGTCGAATAGGTCGATGACAGGGCGACAGTTTGTCTCAGTGACAGCAGCAGCAACAACAACAACAACAACAACAACAGAAACAACAACAACAACTGAAAATACGGAAGCATCGCTAGACGGACGCATCACTAGACATGCATCGATGGCGTTACGGTCTATCGTGATGCGACTGATAGAGTGTTGTTGTCATGACAATTACTTGGATACTTCTTCTACAACTCCTACGTATCCTAGCAAACTCGATTTGAATACTTTTTAGGGATTCGTCGCTGCTAGGATGCTGTGTGTCTCTACGTCACTGCAAACACTATTGTACATACCAGTATTTATCTATTTCTCTCTCCTCTCTCTCTCTCTCTCTCTATATATATATATATATATATATATATATATATATGGAGGAAACCCTTGGACGCGATAGTATTGGACGTTCCGTTGAGCCTGTGTGTGTATGAGTGTATGAGAGTGGAACAGAGTACGGAGAGATATGCTGCCATGATATAATACGTCAATGCATACAACGACCATGACGCGAAGTCTTGTGTCGGGAAGCTGTCGCCTGGGAACGTCTGAACGATCGGAACATCCGTTCGCACTTTGTCGCTTTGTTGTATTCTGCTTTGTCTTCTTCTTTTTCTTCTTCTGTTTCTGCCACTGCTAGTGTTGTTGTTGTTGTTTCTGTGTCGTTGTTGTTGTTGTTGTTCTTGTTCTGCGATGCTGTTGTTGTTACGTACTGTGACAAACATGTATCATTTGCAGAAGCTATTTGTTGTTGATCTGTCATGCTATCGTGTCGTACCGAATCGTCTTCATTCTTCATTCTAGTTGTAATAATAATAATAATAATAATGATAATATTCCTGTTATTATTATTATTATTATTATTATTATTATTATTATTATTATTATTATTTAAAAAAGTTGTTGTTCCTGCTGTTGTTATTGCTGTGTTGTTCTCAAAACTATCGATATTGTCAACGTGAATGTGACGACGCAATGCACGACTGGTCGACCGATCCACCAACCGTTTCATATATATAGTCGAATGGCTATTTTTCATCATTTTCGCTCGTCACTATAACAAAGATAGCCATTTGTTTTCGTACGGCGACTGTTGGTACTACCACTACTACTATGACAACGGCTGTTCTTCTGCTGCTGCAGTAGCCAATCTTTTTTCGAGAGTTGTATCGGTTTGTATCCATTACAGCCGATCTTGTGACATCGGTGCTCTCCCTACCTTTGTTGCTGCTCTGTTGTTGTTGTTGTTGTTGTTGTTGTTGTTGTTGTTGTTGTTGTTGTTGTTGTTGTTGTGTGTTGTTGTTATCATTGTTGTTGTTGTTGTTGTTGTTTTTGTTATTGTCACAGTCGATGTTGTTGTTATTGTTGCTGATCATAATAATAATAAATTCGATTTGTATTTTTCGTTATGTTTGCGATTCCTGCTACCGTTGTTTTGGAGTTGTTTGTCATATGTCATGACATATGTTTGTCAGAGCTACAATATCGACGAGGGCGACGACATGCACAACAACAACAACAGCACAACAACAACAACAACAACATTGACGACAACCACTTAATGCTGGTGTAATAAGTTTTCGGTTGCAGCTAGCTAAACGACGTAGGTTTTTATCTTGTTCTTCTTTTTCTTCTTCACCTTCTACCTCTTCTTCTCGGCGTGTTCTCTTCGTTTGTCGTGTCTTCCGTGCACGATGCAGAGATACACACAGTGACGTTCTGGGCGGTCATCTTATACGGCGGCGGCGGTGGTGATATTGCCCCCGCCCGTCCCTGACCTCTGCCTCTGCCTCTGCTGCTGCCGCTGATGCTGTTTGCAAACATCGGTGTTTGGCTAGTTGGTCTCATGGTAACGGTGTTGCTACCTTGAGAGGGTCATGTGAACAGCCCCCCATCAACAACAACAACAGCTACCCTCCAACAATAACAACGACAACTAGAACTTCCCATTAACAACAACTAGAACCCCCCGTTAGCAACAACAACAACAACAACTAGAACCCCACATTAGCAACAACAACTAGAACCCCCCAATAGCAACAACAACTAGTACCCTCCAATAACAACAACAACAACTAGTACCCCCCAATAACAACACAAACAACAGCAACAGCAGCAACAACGACGGCAACAAAACCGCCGCAGCAACAAACTAAGGGATCTATTAGCGCCGACGGGAAAGATGAACACTAACAACGTGACCCTAATGAGGTCATGTTTCGTAATGTGTTTCATCCACGATGTTGTTTTTGGGCTACTTTGCAGCCCCTCAGTGATGATCGACTCTCTGCGATAACGTCCATAATGCTGTCGTTATTATTATTATTATTATTATTATCATCATCATCATGCTGTTGATGGTAATGCAGTACACTGGTTACTGTTACTAGACTGTCTGTTATGATTATCTACTATCTATAGTTCGTGCCCTCTTTGTTTTTTCGTTTTTCTTAGTGATGTGGTTGTTGTTGTTGGTCGGGTTGTTGTTGGGTTTATCGTGGTTGTTGTTTGGAATCGCGAGTTTATGTGAAATGTGAACGCATTCATGCATGCCCACGCACTTTGCGTTCGGTCGACACGTTTGCCGTTTGATTGAGCGATGCCTTCTCTCGCAGCTAAAACGCACGTTACTTCCCGGTCAATAGCAGCGGCAGCACCAACAGTATGCTGAATCGCTTTCTGGTCTACGAACTGCAAGTTATGCAGGGAATCACTGCTTGAACGCCAAGCTGTATCGTCGATTCTGTCGGCTATTTGAAATAATAGCCTGGTTCTAGTCGGAGTTTTTGTCATTTCGGAACTCAAATCTTTGCTAAGAGTTGCAGATTTGGCTTAATGTTAGAAATAAAGAGACTTTTGTAAAAATAAGCACTCCATCAGAAGAGGCTGGAGGAAGGGGCTGTCGTGTGACAGTGTGTTAGGACTGGCCGTCTACACCTTAACTGTCTATGTTCACATATATATATATATATATATATATATATATATATATTTGTTTTTTTTTAATTATTATTTGTATTAAGGCGAACACTGCCGAGTGTGCAAACGTATTATAAATGATTAATAAATTATCACAATATTTTCTATATATATATATACAGGGGGTCAGGTCTAATCTAATGTCACACGTCCCACTCTTGAAGAAATATATATATATATATCCGAGATTAGAGAACATTGTGTTGGTTACTACCAATGGGCACTTGCAGTGCGCATAAAGCGTGCTTCTACACAGCCACTGTTGCGGCTGCTGCTATGCTATTTTACTTTAGTTTCACATGATTGCCACCAATGTCATTGTTTATTGTCGTCGTTGTTGTTGTGGTAGTTGTTGTTGGTGGTGGTGGTGATATTGTTGTTGCTGCTGTTGTTGTTGTTGGTGGTGGTGGCAATATTGTTGTTGTTGTTGTTGTTGTTGTCGTCGTCGTGTCGTGGGCATCATGTTCTTCGTCATCACTATTATCGCCACCACCACCACCACCACCACTACCACCACTACCACCACTACCACTACCATCATCACCATCGTCACCGTCTTCTTCCTCTGCCATCGTGGTCAGTCATCCGTCCGTTTGTTCGACCGTGCGTCGGCGCGTCACGGCACCACACGCGCAAACTCAGCGTGACCGACCGAGAACACGTTTGTTTCTGCTGCTGCCGCCTGCGTGCGTCTGTCTTCCTCTCTGTCTGTCTATCTATCTGTCTATATATCTGCTCCCGTCCACCCATTCATCCGTCACACCACCTATCAGCAGCAGCAGCAGGAGTATAGCAGTGGCACAACAGAGACTTGTAGCACTTGTCCTGTTGTAGGTAGGTAGGCAGGCAGATGCCCGATTGCCGAACACGAAGACGAAGCAGAAGCAGAAGAGGGAGAACAACGACAAAACGAAGACACGAAGACGCTCCGATTGACGTCCGTGACGACATCGACATAGACATCGCCGACGACATCGACGCCGACGACGACAACGTGGACAAAACGCGGCGCCAGGTTTCACGTCGCGTCGCATGTCGGGCCGCCGGAATAGCCCGGCTCATCGATGACGGCCCGGCCAGTTGACGTCGGGACGCCATTTGCAGAAGACGCTCGCTTGCTCGGTCGCAAACGCGAAAGAGATAACGCAGGACCGAGAGAGACACAGAGAGAGAGAGAGGGGGGGGGAGAGAAAGAGAGAGAGACTTGTTCATTGAGTTTGCTGTCACAATTCGCAATTGGCGGAAGAACGCAGAACGAAATGACAAAGAAAAAAGAGGAACCGCAACACCACCACCAACAACAGCAACAACAACAGCAGCAGCAAAAAGCTGTAAAAACGACGTCGGCCAAAAACAGACAACTCGACTTGGTTGTCCTTCGGAAAAAAAAACGGCGAAGACAAAGAAGACTGGAGAAGAAGAAGAAGAAAAGAAAAAGAAGGAGAAGAAACCAAAATAAAGAAAAGTGTCTTGGCCTGGCCAAGTTTGTCTATGATGATGGCCGAGTTGGTTGGTTGGTCGGTCGGCTGTGCGATTCGACTCTGCTTTCTGCTTTTGTCGTCGTGATTGGTTATGGTAATGGCCGGGCACCGCTCCTGCTCCGGGTGTTGCTGTTGCTGGTGATGTCGTTGTTGTTGACACTACGGAAGAAATGGTGGTTGCTGTTTTTTTGTTGTAGTTGTTGTTGTTGCTGTTGTTGTTGTTGTTGACGATGTTGTCGTTGTTGTTGTTGACCACGTTGTTGTTTTTAGTGTTGTTGTTAATCATTTCGATGACGACGGTGAGTATTGATAATAACGTTGACAGTGATGGTGATGGTGATGATGATGATGATGTTGATGATAATGATGGTGGTGGTGTTCTGTGATCCGTCTGACCTTGAATCCGTCACAGCCGTTGATGTCGGCTACGTTGTTGTTGTTGTTGTTGTTGTTGTTGCTGTTGTTGTTGTCGTCGTCGTCGTCACCACCAGCACAGCGGGAACAAATGTTGAACCCTCTGACAGGGGCGCTCCGTTTAAATATATGTATATATATATATATATATATATATATATCACATATATATATTATATATGTATATATTAGAGAATGAGTATATGTGTGTGTGTGTGACTGCCTGTATCTGCTTGACTGCGTGTATGATGGTGCGGCATCGTCTCTGTGTCTGACAGCGTTCGCTTTTCGCCAACATCGTTGAGGGACGCAAAACCAGCCTTCTTCTAGTACATTCACTCTATTTTGTTCTCTCTTCCGTTCTCTCTCTTTCTGTCTTTCTTTCTCTCTCTCTCTCTATATATATATATATATATATATATATATATATACACGCATATGTGATTCTGTTCCTTGGTTTATCATTTTAACATCGGGTGTCTCAAATCGAGACGCCGACGCGGACGAGAACGACGACGACAGGGAACTGGGGACAGGAGACAGCAGCGATGCCAACCTGTGATGCTGATGCTGATGTTGATGCTGATGATGGTGGTGGTGGCAGCAGCGGTGGTGATGTTGGTGGTACCACCAGACCAGACCAAACCAGCAAGCACACCGCGAGCGTCACATAAGTCAAGTCAGCAACAGCAGCGGCAACAGTATCAACAGCAACGCTAGATAAAGAAACACCAACAACAACAACAATAACTACAACAAACATCATACTTTCAACAACAAAAACAACATTAACAGCAAAAACAACACTAGCAACAACAACTACAACAACAGTAGCAATAACAAAAACAACAGTAGCAACAACAACAACAACAACAACAACAACAACAACAGCAATACTAGAAATAACTCAACAACAACAACAGCAGCAGCAGCGGTAGCTGATCGAGCTATTTGGTGTCGGGCAAATGGGCGGACATTTTTTACTTGACTCGCTGTCTCCTCCGGCGTCTCGAACCGATCGACGTACCGTCGCTCAACGACGATAACGTTGGCCGTGTTGTTGTTGTTGTTACCTTTGTTGTTGTTGTTGTTGTTGTTGTTGTTGTTACTTTTCTTGTTGTTGCATTACCATTGTTGGTGTTACTTTTGTTACTTGTTGTTGTTGTTGTTGTTGTGTTGATGTTGTTGTTGCTGTGTTACACGTGTTACTGATTTTGTTGTTATGTCATCCTTGCTGTTGTTATTATCATCGTTGTTATGTCCTGCTTGTTGTTGTTGTTGTTGTTGCTATAGTTGCTGCTGCTGCTGTTATGACAGCAATTATTACTATTATTATTATTATTATTATTATTATTATCATTATCATCATCATCATCAGGTCCTGCTACAGCACAAACTGTCCGCTGGCAGGAGGACAAAAGTCGACACGGTTCAACCAACAACAACAACAGCAACAACAACAACAACAACAACAACAACAACGAGTGCGATCTCCGCTTGAGTTTTCAGTGGCTCGCTGGCTGGCTGGTTCACTTCTGTCTGCGTTCGGCCACAGACGTTGTCCTGCCTTCGGCAGTGGCTGCTTTCGATGTTGCCGTAGCTGTTGGTGGCGGTTGGCGCCCTTCGTGTAGCTGTTAGCATTTGTCGCTCTTCCTGCGCATCTATCATCTATCTATCTATCTATCTATCTGTTCGTCGTCTACCAATTCACCGTCGGTTTTTCTTTTGCGATTTTCGTCCTCCTCGTTGCTGCCATCGTCGTTGTTGTTGTTGTTGTCGTCGTCGTCGTCGTCTATTTCTGAATGCGCAACAGGTTCTGTCTGGCACGATCGTAGCAGCTCGTAGCAGCGGTGTTGGTGGGGCTGTTGTTGATGTTGTTGCTGTCGTTGTTGTTGATGTTGTTGCTGTCGTCGTTGTTGTTGTTGTTGCTGTCGTTGTTGTTTTTGTTGTTGTTGTTGTTGCTGCCGTCGTCAACCCGCTGTTTGGCAGCAGGCAGGCTCGCAGACAGACAGACAACAACATCAACATCGACGACAAACACAACAACAACATCGACAACAACATCGACAACAACAACAACAACAACATCATCGACAACAACGACGACGACAACGACAACAACGAAAGCAGCTGCAGTAGCTGCAGCAGAGGCAGACGGGAGAAGTGAGACTTTCGGATGCAGAGGCCGTTCGTCGAAAACGCTGATGCCGACGCGCGACTCCTGGGGCAGGCGAGCGGGTGGATGGTCGGTTGGTATCGCAGTATGTGGCAGTCGTGTGCTGCTTACCGCACAAAATCAACCCTTTCTTTGCTATTTCGTTACGGTGGCGGCGGCGACGACTTCTCTCGGCCTCGCGCTCCTGCTGATGCGGCTGATGCTGCGGCTGCTGCTCGCTTTCGGTGTGTATTTATCTATTTGCCGACGAGGACGACGTTTTTGCCGTCGTCGTCATCATCGTCGTCGTCGTCGTCGTCGTTGTCGTTGTCATGTCGGTCAGCGGTAGCCGCCACCACCACCACCACAAACGAAACGAGCGAACGAACGAACGAACCAAACTGCCATGATGAAGATGATAGTGATGTTCATCATCATCATCATCATCATAGTGCCACGTCGCTAATGATAATGATGACGACGAAGCAACTTTTTGTCCACCGTTGATGTTATGGTCGATCGACTTCGTTGCTTCTATCATCATCATCATCATCGTCATCATTCTCATCATCACCATCGTCATCATCATCATCACCATCATGATCATACAAGACATCGACGGTGGTGGGTGGCCGCCACTTCTGAGCATGCCCTGTTGTTGGCGTCGTTGCCGTTCATGTTGTCATTGTTGTCGTTGTTGTTGTTGTTGTCGTTGTTGTTGTTGTTGTTGTTGTTGTTGTTGTTGTTGTTGCTGCTGCTCAGCTTCTTTTGCTGTTAATGCTGCTACTGTTAGTTGTTGTTGTTGTTATTGTTGTAGCTGTTGTTGTGCTGCTGCTTCTGTTGTTGTTGTTGTTGTTGTGGTTGTCGTTGTTGTTACTGTTGTTCCTGTTGCTACCATCAAGTTGTTGGTGGCTTGCTGCCGGGAAACTCAATGCAGCGGCGTTGACAGCATCAAAGACAACGCTATTCGCATCAACAGCAGCAGAAGCTTACCGCTGGCCTAGACGCGACGACTTGATGATTCCGCACAGACTACAGTCAGCACACAGACAGACAGAAGAAAGACAGACAAACACCACGCGGGACACATTCAGCTAACGCAGATGACATTAACGCACAGACACAAAAAAACACAGACCAAAAAAACAGCATACACATATTTTATGACCGCGCTATGGGGTAAGAAGGCGGTCGGGGGACGCACACAAGAGGGCGATGATGGAGGACAGCCAAAGGGACAACAGTGGATAGGACAGCCCATTGGGAGCAACAATGGTTAGGGCAGTCAAGGAGGCAACAATGGTTGGGGCACCCGAGGGGGCAGCAGTGGATGGGGGAGCTAAGGGGGCAACAATGGATGGGAGAGCCAAGTGGGCAAAAATGGATAGGGGAGCCTAGGGGGCAAAAATGGATGGGGAAGCCTAGGGGGCAACAATGGATGGGGAAGCCTAGGGGGGGTAACAATAGATAGGGGGCAGCTAAAGGGCCAACAATGAATGGAGCAGCGAAGGGGCCAAAATTGATGGGGAAGTCTAGGGGGAACAATGGATAGGGGCATAAGAGGCAACAATAGATGGGGGAGCCAAGGGGGCAACACCAGGGGGCGAGGAGGAGGCAACATTGGATAGGGGCGCCAAGAAGGTATGGCAGGGGCAGAGATACTAACAGCCCCAACGCATGACAGCCACTGCCAAAAAAACACACCGCAAAAAGCATTGTCTGACTCATCAGCCGGGCAAAGTAAGCCGACAGCCGGAGTGATTGCACGTAGTGTACAAGTAGCAACCCTAGTCAGTCAGTCAGCCGTGTCTGGTTGGTTGGTTCGGTTTTGTTGTCAAAGTGTTGCCTCGGAGGTAGAAGGGACAGAAGGAGGTATGTGCCGCCATATCACTGCCCATACCACCCCTCCGCCGACAAGAAGTCGCCGATTTGGCCATCGCCAAATGCGCGTAGAATAACGAACGAGACGCTGAGACCGACTCGACAGCGTGAGAGATGAGAGACGATGACATGCGAGAGAGAGAGAGCGAAAGGCAGAAACAAGATGACAAAGAAAAAAGTAAGACAAAATGTACACGGGCTGTAGAGATATACGGAACATTTCGCGGGCCACTCGAAGAAGGAAGGGTGTTGTTATTTTTGCTGGCGTTAGCGTTCTAGCCGTTGTTGTTGTTGTTGTTGTTGGCTTTGCTGTTGGCGTAGACGCTGTTGTTGTTGGCGTTATTGTTGCCGTTAATATGCTTTAGACTGCTTTTATTGTTACTGTCGTTGTTGTTGTTGTTGTTGCTGTTATTGTTGTTGTTACTGTTATTGTTGTTGCTGCAGTTATTGCTATTCGTGGTAATGATGGTGTTGTGGTCGTCGTCGCTGATGTTCATCATATACTAGACAAGCACTCCTAGGCGAGTGTAGATACTTGGACACGACCATAGGGCGGCCTACCTACCGTCGCTGCTAGACAAATCTCGGCCTGGACGGGGCCTGAGCAGGGCCGAGATGCTGCCTGTCTGTCTGGCTGGCCGGCCGGCAGGCGGGCGTGCAAACAAACAAACGTGCAGACGGATCCGCCAACAACAACAACGGCAACAACAACAACAACAGCGACAACAGTAGCAGCAACAACAACAACAAAACGGCGACAGCAACAACAGCAACAACAACAACAACAACAACATTGTTGAACGGCGGCAACAATAACAACAACTGATTCCGCGCAATCTCTGACACGCGCCGTGTGTTGGCAAAGTGCTGATCACGTCTTCTGTTTTCGTTTGTTAGATCGAATCGTACCGCCGACCTACTACTGAACCGCTTGTGCGCCCCTTAAAAGCGAGCCGGACGACATTAATTCAAGAACAAATTGATTTTATTTGCTATTGCTTTTGTGTAAAAAAATAGTATATATTCATATATATATATATATATATATATATATATATATATATATATATATATATATTAGCCCGAGGCTTACTTACGAAGCTGCAGACTCTTACAACGCCAATGTTCATTTTTCGGAGTGTTAACAGGTACAAGTACCACGTAAAAATCGTATACTACAAAAACAAAACATAAATATGTGGTTTTTGTTCGGCTAGACAGATGCAACTCTTACTCGATTTCTTTCAAGCGTAAACTCTACAGCAAATAGGCCTACGAAAGACGCGCTGTATCGTTGTTGTGCTTTACATTTGTACAAGCCGATGATGTCTGCGTTTCTTTTGTTTGTGGTTTGTCTCTCTCTGGAAAAACGCCAAGAGGTGAGTTAGTCAGGCGAAGTGTCCGCAGTCGAAATGGATCTCCGTAGCGGTTGTTTTGCAACGCCAATGCCGTGTATCTGTGTACGTACGGCGCAGTTTCAGCGCTTCAACAGTTGTAGCTACTAGTCTAAGAGTCGTGACGGTATGACTAGGCTGTGAGCAGCCGAAGGCCGACATCATGAAGACTACGACGAAGACGATGATGATGATGATGATGACGACGACGACGACAATGAACAAGCCCGCCGACCTCGAGGTGTGAAGTCTGAGGCCCACCGCACAAACGAACTGTGTGATGCGGTTATGCTCATGATGACCATGATAACCACCATAGAGGCATGATGCGCAGTCGAGAGACAGTCGAAGCACTGCATCGCACAGAGTACTTCATCATGATTGGTAGCAATAATGACGACAACAATAACAACAATAACACGCAACAAAAATACAACAAAAACAATACAAATCAGAACGAGAAGAGTCACTATTGCCGCATACACCTGTAAGGCACTTTGCGGAGGTGTTTCGATGTGTAGCGAACGAGCCATGAACATCGTGTGTATGATTGAGGATTTTACTTGGATTCATTCATCAGAAGTGCCCCACATAGAATGGTTTCTGTGCAGGACAACTTTTGTGTTGTTGTTGTAGTTGTAGTTGAAGTTGTTGTTGTTATTATTGTTGTTGTTGTTGGCCAATTGACTTTGAGTTGTTTTTCGACTGCTGCGTGCTTCTGTGTATATTTTTTCTATGATGATTCTGGACGGGTGCGAGTGAGTGTAAGTGTTGACGAGGTGATTGATCTCAAGACCTTCAGAGCCATCTCAGCTCACTGAATCACAGCGATCTGAATGTGTGTCTACTGGCAATGAGGAAGAAGATAGACAACCACTACAAGATAGCAGCGAGTCGGGGCGTCGTCCTAGGCTGGGGGGGGGGGGGCTAAAAGCACAACACAAGCAGGGGGGGGGGGGGGGAGGCGGGCGGCATTGCCTCGAGTGCTACGGTCCGACCCAACAAAAGAGGGCCCAAAATACAGCACAGTCGTCGACATGACAAGTCTCAACGAAACGTTTGTGTGTAGCCGTTGTTTTTTCTTTCGTTCGTCGTTGCAATATCTCTCTCATGATGTCGTCTCACTCATCATGAGAGAGATATAGCACGTCATTCTTGGCGCTTACCTTGGCGCCGGCCACACGCCTGGCACAGTGAGGTGCATCATCCATGATTCGCCAACTGGCGAAACTTTAGCCTCTATGTAGGAGTCAGGCGCCTTGAAGTCGCTAGTCGTTTGTTTTCGTTTGGGCCCAGAAATCGTCTGTTTGTCGCTTGATAATGTCGCATGTCCAGAAATCCGCTGGCCGGAATCCGACACACCCCCACACAGAAGCAGAAGCAGCACCGCCGTTCGCGGCGCGTATTCCGTTACAGTATGCTGCGTATGTATATATCATTCGAACGTGTCTGTCCTAATGTATCGTATATGATGAGTACGTATGTGCGTGTCGTTTTGTCTCGCGCTTTCTCATACGTCTGATTCAATTATTGAATCGATTAGAAGGAATGAGATCTTAAAAATCTCTCATCATCATTAACAGCAGCAGCAGCAACTGGAGCATCATGATCATGATTATGCTCGTCAGCCTGCCAGTGTACGATTCGATCATTATTCCTATACATGTACTACCGTAATGGAATTGTATATAGTAAGCGGAAACTTTTTTCGTGGTTTTGCGTCCAGTGTCAGCTTGACTTGGGCTTTGCTGTGGCATCCGAAGCTGACGTGAGGTTCAATTGCAGCATTTCGGCGGTTACTATTAATATTACTATTGTACACCTGTGAGAGCACACACATGTATGCACACAAACATATATATTAATATATATATATATATATATATATATATATATATATATATATATATATATATATATATATATATAATGTGTTGTCATATTATGTCACTATGACCAGAATATATTATTATCAGTCTTATTCTTGCTGCTACTGCTGCTGCTTCTGCTTCTAAGACCGGACATTCAGACCCGGTTCAATCGTGGCGTTGTTGACTGCGTCGACAACAACCACCGACTGTGGTGCCGACTGTATCTGACACAATGGACAGCAATGCGTTTTCGCGTGCGCGGTACTACGGGGCAGCTGCATGTCGTGTCGAAGCGTTTGTTGCTATTTCTTCTGTGTGTTGTCGCCGCTGGCACTGTTGTTGTTGTTGTTGTGGTTGAAGTCGTTTTTATTGCTGCCGGTTTTCTTGTTTTTGTTGTTGCAGTTATTGTTTTTGTTGTTGCAGTTATTATTTTTGTTGTTGCAGTTGTTCCTGGAGTTGCTGCTGCCGCTGCTGTTGTCGCCGCTGGCACTGTTGTTGTTGTTGTTGTGGTTGAAGTCGTTTTTATTGTTGCATTTGTTGTGGTTGAAGTCGTTTTTCTTGTTGAAGTTGTTGTTGTTGAAGTCGTTTTGTTGTTGCAGTTGTTGTTGTTGTTGAAGTCGTTTTTGTTATTGCAGTTGTTGTTGTTGAAGTCGTTTTTGTTGTTGCAGTTGTTGTTGTTGAAGTCGTTTTTATTGTTGCAGTTGTTGTTGTTGAAGTCGTTTTTGTTGTTGCAGTTGTTGTTGTTGAAGTCGTTTTTGTTGTTGCAGTTGTTGTTGTTGAAGTCGTTTTTGTTGTTGCAGTTGTTGTTGTTGAAGTCGTTTTTATTGTTGCAGTTGTTGTTGTTGAAGTCGTTTTTATTGTTGCAGTTGTTGTTGTTGAAGTCGTTTTTATTGTTGCAGTTGTTGTTGTTGAAGTCGTTTTTATTGTTGCAGTTGTTGTTGTTGCAGTTGTTGTTGTTGAAGTCGTTTTTGTTGCTGGAGTTGTTGTTGTTGAAGTTGTTTTTGTTGTTACAGTTGTTCCTGCAGTTGCTGCTGCTGCTGCTGCCGCAGTTGTTGTTGTTGTTGTTCAACTGCCGGGCAACTACCGCGGTATGTGGCACAGCGGGCAACGTTGGTGCGTGTGGTTTTTTCCAGCAGTCATTGCTGCTGTCAGGTCAGCGGCGGGGCGGGGCGGACGGCGGACGCCAGTCAAATATGACGGCCAGAATCGCAACAGCAACGGCAAAAACCGCAACGGGCAACCACAACAACGACGACACGTAGTAACATTACAGTGTATTGTTACCTGCCCCCGCGCTTTGCTTTCGCCGTGGAGACATCCGACAAGAACAACATCGTCCAATTTCTCTCTTCGTCGGTCGGGCAAATCATATACGCCCTTGTGTCTTTGTCTGTCTTTCTCTCTTTCTTCCCCTCTCTCTCTTTCTCTCTCTCTCTCTCTCCATCTCTCTCTCTCTATATATATATATATATATATATATCTCTTTATCTATATATATATATAGATCTTTATCTATATATATATATAGATCTTTATCTATATATCTATCTATCTAATGCTGTCTGTAGGATATTTGTCGCATTTACTCACACATTCCGCTTTGACCTTCTTGTTGTTGTTTCGGCATTCGACCGCTGCTGCAGCTGCAGCTGTTGCGGCATTCCGTGCGGCAGTGTCGTGCCTTTATGTTTTAATGGCACTTCCGTCGCGCCACTTCTGCGCCGGTGGTTCTCTTCCTGTGCTGTGTTTCTGGTGAGGTGTTTTTCTTTTCACATGATGACAAAAACATGATGTCATTGTTGTGTTGTTGTTGGTGTTTTCGTTGTTCTTGTCGTTGTTTTTATCGCACTACGTATGAACACATAGATAGATACCTACATAGATAAATAGATACATACATACATACATAGATAGATATCATGTCGAGCCCAGTGGCGTGATGGACTCACGTGCGCCGCGTGTAATCGGAGGACACACATCGGTGGTGCATACAGGGTTCGATTTCCGCCGTTGCACGATTATTTGTATGTATGGGACCCGTCTTTCGAAGCAATGCGAAAACCATACCGTTCGGGAAGTTACGTGTGAATGACAAAAATTGACGCTGATCGTGACGTCAACAACAACAACAACAGCAACAACGACGACGAGGAGATTAGTGACCATGATGATGTGGCCGGTCTGCTTCCAGCCACCCGCCTGTGCCATTGGCGTTCTGCGCCGCATTGACGTGGCTTTCTCTCTCGTGGCTCTGGCCATTACATACAATCCGAGAAGAGGGGCGCGCGGTGGCATTGAACACCCACCCCATCATCACTCTTCACCGATCACCTTGACCGCTGAAGATCGCATCCATTGTCATCATTCATTGCCATCATTAGCGGCAGCGGCGGCGACGTCTTAACCATCATCACCACCACCACCACCACCACCACCGTCGTTATTGCTTTCTTCATGATCATGGCATTATGTTTGCCTATCGCTTCGCTATGGTCGCTATGGTGAGGAACCACCACAACCACGACCGAAGCGCGCCGAAGTTCACCATAAAGTCGATGATCATTCGAGGCCGACGAAGACGAC
>QVRM01000906.1:0-44114 GCA_003439945.1 Dermanyssus gallinae
GGGTAAGCCCGTATCGCATTGTATGTTGCACTGTGGCACGACACCATGTGGGCCTGGGGCGTCCATAGATCGCGGCCGGAAACGCCTCGGTATTTACTATTTAGATGTTGATGACAACGTCTCTTGCTGGCTCAAGCGATAGCATTGTCGTCGCCGGATTTGTGGATTCGACCGTATCTACATAGGCGGGCGTCAACGACCAGAGGTGCTCATTATTGGAGCTCAGCAACACGTCATGTCCAGAACAACATGACCAACCTCAAGCACACACATCAAGAGCCACAGCACCAATTGCAGCAGCAACAACAACGATAACAACAGCAGCAGCACAGCAGCAACAACACAACATCATCTGACCATAATATAATAACATCCTATAATAATAAGAAAAAAACAAACTATACGTAATTAACAATAATTCATAAAGAAACAGTAGCATAAAAACAATACTAGAAGGACCACGTTTATGCTCAGGTCGGTAATTCGTTCCCCGCCTGGCCGTGACGTTGTATTCGCTTTCAATTAATTCTGCATGCGCAACGTTGAGGAACGTTTGTGTAAAAGTATATCTGGCTGTAACGGAACCGGATTGGTTATCTACAATCAAGAAATAATTAAACATAATTATGCCATATGTGTGCCTTTCAAGGTTTTCACGGTATGGCATACTGGGCACTTTCGGACCCTACAAATGCATGTGCTTCGTGTACACTGTAGTGTACTCGTAAACCTGATTTGGTCGTGTTGCATCCCAATCCAAATAAAATGAAATTACTATCTATGCAAGTATATAATATATATGTATATATATATATAAAAGCACCACAAGGCAACACGACAATTAAGCTCCATACTTCATCCGCTTTACTTTTTTTTTGTTTGCCGTCGACGTATAACCTTGCCTAAATGTTACTAATTTCCCCTACTCAAACCTACCACCCCGCTGAGATCATATAATTGTTTCATATACGTTGAGCAGGTCTGCTTAATGCAGTATTATTCTCCGCTCTCGAAGATCAGTAGTACCTGCACCTTGTGCTACTGTACCACGGCCTAAAGTCGACTAAGCATATCGGATAGACGTCTCTCTCTCTTCTCGTGTGCTCGCTGATGAAGAAAGCGTATTGGCCGTATCTTTTATTAGCGTTGTTTAGTATGATGCCACCGTAAGCCGTGGATCGCGTTCGGCCGCCATCAACGGCTCTGTCAGTCGCAAGAAATGTGATCGTAGACGAGCGCCCCCCTTCCTGAACGATATAGCTATTTACCTGTATATATATGTATATATATATATATATTATATATGTGTGTGTGCGAGGAGAGCTCCATGGCTGTGTTTTATACGTGTGGCCATGCCGACGCGTCGCCGCTGCCGCCGCCGCCGTCGTTAACTGCCGCTCGTTAATAGGAACAATTCGCACCTCGTCTCGTCTCGAGTGCGCTCCGGGGGGGCCCCGAAGTCGCGAAGGCATGAGATGAGTAAGGTAAGGAAAACGAAGAAGGGGGAGTAGCAGATGAGCTCACGCTTTACGCACACCCGAGCTTCACCTGGTAAAGTTTTGTTTCTCTCGCCTTTCAACACTGAATGCTGACGAAGGGCGTCGGGGGCCGGCCGGCTGCCCGGATAGCGACCGCTAGGAACGGTGCCGGCTGCTAGGGAATCCGGATAGGGACTGTCTTCGTCATCACATTGGCGGCATCATCATGATCACTGTCATCATTACTACTATTATTATTATTATTATTACTATTATCATCATCACCACCATCATCATCATCATCACCACCATCATCATCATCATCACCACCACCTTAATCATTGATTTTCCTCCCCACTCTTTCATCGGCGCGCGGACGCGTGCGCACGTTTCCTCATAACCTTTTTCCCTGTTCCTTCTCTCGGTCTAACTTTTCCTCTTTTGATTCCCTATCGCCCCCCTTTCACCCCTCCTCCTCTCTCTCTCCCCCCTTTCTCCCCCGTCTGTTCCTCGATTTTCGAGTGTCTCCTCCTAATATATCCGCTTAACAACTAACATGCGCTCGTCGGCCCGTACAGGCTGTTTTAGAGATAGAGATAGAGAGAGATAGAGAGAGATAGAAAGAGATAGAGAGAGTGCAGCGTGGTAGCGACATCGGATCGGCCCTGACGGAGTAAGGACCGCGTTTTAAACGAGCGGTACAAACGCGCGGCTACTCTCGCACAACGACAATGTAGGCATTTTTCCGTTCACTCATCCATCGAGTGGATCGTTCGTGGATTACGTTCGTTTTTCCGCAGACTTGTGCCGCCTGCGTCCGTGGCTGACTGCCTGCCGAAAGCATGTTTGTTGATCGTGCGGTGGCTAAGTCGCCAACGCAGTGAAGCGGAGGATAAGTGCTCTGCGTTGGAGCTGCTCCGTTAGCTCTCAGTTAGCTCTCACAACTTGTTGAGCAAAGAACCCGAGAGATAAGATCGCGTCGTAATTGTTTCGAGTTGTCGTCGTCGTTTGTCGTCGTCGTCGCCAGCACGGTGAGCGCGGCAGTGTCAGCAATATTAGCAGAAGCAGCAGCACAGCAACTATCGCCGCCGCTGCTGCCGCCGAGCAAGTACCCCAACAGTGCCCCATCAACTTCTTCATCGTCCACCACGACCTTATAGAAGAACGAGGGGAGATATTGTACGTGCAGACGACGGACGGGTAGATAGATGGATGGATGTGATGGATGGATGTATGGATCACTGAACCGGTAAAGGCCGATGAGAAACCGACAAATAATCCGACTACGACGACCCAGTGAATCTGCTACGAACATGTAGCCTCAAGCGCAGTCATCGATACAATAATTTCCATCGAAACTACTTTCGCGTTACTTCGCCAGTAGTAGTAGTAGTAGTAGTATAATAGTAGCGCAACTTGTAAAACTAATAATTATTAGGTTCGGATACCCCATACGTCATTTCTATACGCACAAGTTCTTTCACGAGAGTATATATATATATATGCTCGTAACGGTCGGCGCCATTTAATTTATATTAAATATTGTATATATATATATATATATATATATTTATATTATATATATATATTATATATAATTTTATATATTAATATCTATCGGCGTATCAAGTGGTTTACTAATTGAATAAAAAAATATCAGATCTCAGCGAAACCCAGCTGCAAGCAAAAAGTAGCGTGGTCAACTTCCCATCTCTAGCAACTCAGACAGACTTGCATTATTTTCTGCCAGTACAATCTTAACAGAAACGTTAACGCAAGCAGTGTGACTTGCGTGACCACAACTGTTTTCTGGTTCGGTAGCGTTGAGTTTGAAGCAGCAACCGCATATCGATTAAAAAAAAAGTTGTAAGTTTTCAGATAATTATTATATTGACGTGTCTTCCTTGCGACTCTTCCAGCACATGCGTACATTGTTCACACCATTGAAACGCACAACCGTCGGCTCTTGTATTGATTCGACACTGTGGATTTTATTTGGCCACTACAAGTCAAGTTGGTCTCTACAAACGAATGCGAAGATCTGCATCTCGCCCTGACACTTGCCCATATTCGGCCAACGGTATGTGAGCTTTGGAGTCACTACGAGACTGCTACAGTCGACTGTAGATGCTTAGACTGGTAATTCAGGTACATATCTTATTGTTAATATAAGAAAATTCTCATATAGTTCAGTAACGAGAACGCGACGACGATAGAAGCGTGTAGACGCTGTCGTGTCATAGCGCCTAGATTACAAAATAACGACATCATAACAAATGTCTAAATCAAAGTGTTAAAGGAAATGTAGATCACAGACTGTATAAAGAATAAAAGTTTCTAAAACAGTTTAAGTTTTTATATCCTAAGAGTACAACCGCATGCAGTGCAGACCCCAAAAACCTTTGCGAAGCTCCTAAGGGCAAGTAAAGCAGAGCTATAAAAAAACTGCACCACATTTCACCTTGAAGGCTTAGTTTCGAAATAAGAGCCACGTCAAGCCAAAGTAGGAGTTCGTTTGATTCGCACACGAGAATCAACGCATTTGGTTCACAGCGATCTTATAATTAGAACCACAAACTTTTCAGCTGCTTATAATAACGCGAAAAATGACGCTTCGTGCTATGGGTTTATAGTTACTGGAGCCAGCCACGGCGTCTATTTACGCACTATCATTAAGTAACAATGGAAGACCGGAAACTAAAAGGCACTTCTGCCCTTCGAAAACTGAGTAAAAACGTCGCTAGCACGTTTTCTGACAGCACATTCATTAGAGACATTGGGAGTAATCCATCCCCTGAAGTGCAGCTGCACTTGCGTTTGAGATTTTCCAGTTTTAACAGAAAACAAAAACCACGCTCTAAAAGTGAAGACGCCTTCGTTGTTTAGCACCTTGCCAGTGTTGCTGTTGTTGTGCGACAAATGGAACAGTCCCTATGGACCCGCGCATAAACGCTTGGAAAGTGCTCGCCCTTTTTCCCCCGCTATGCTTGTCAACAGCCGTGATACGGCAATCCCCACCAGTTAGCGAAAAACGCCATTGCGGGATTTAAACGACGTTTCGGTACATCGAAAGAAGCCTCACGAGTCGATGGCCAACGATTTCTTGAGACGTTGACAATCGCAGCCGCGCAGACGACGAGGTGCCGTCAGGGAAGCTGCTCACTATCCTGTAGGCAGCATGCAGTGAATTACGCTCATTTTTTACGCTCTGTTCTACCTACACACACACATTAAGAGGAGATGACTCCAGCGTCCATACAAGGGCAAACGGTTTGACGGGTCCGCCAAATATTCAACTAATGCTTGGCACACTTCATTTCAGGCGACGTGGGCACACAGTGACAGTAATGATGACGCCAAATGGAATCAAGCAAGGTTGCGGTCGTCGTCGCCGAGAATAATCGGTTTTATAGCAAGATAGAGCGGCGAAGACGTCTGGTGGGCTTGTTTACGATGATCATGCTAGAGTGTAATATGATACAACCTTCGAAAATAGCTGGTGCAGGCCCGTCGATCATTTTCGGCCTCCGAGTCAGGTCCAGTACGCTAGAGCATTGCGGATCAAAAACTCTACTGTTTAAGTTAAACCAAATGAGCGGACCAAAACTCTACCGTTTAAGTTAGACAATTTTTTGAACGAAGGCATATCATATGCGTTTATGCGCTAGCTGAAGTTCAAGAAAAGGGTGCCGGCAAAAAATATGATTATAGATCTTCTTAGCATACATATTTGCAATGTCAATGGATAAATGGAATATGTAGAATTAGATTTGGTCTTATCTTTGAAACCGGCAGTACCTACCGTAAATTCAATTTTGTTAAAAATGATTGCACCATTAGGGATGCGCCGCTATGGAGGCTCGATATTAAAATGGCCTTTTAAGTCTTGCATCTATAAATAATATAATAATAATGTGTCAACGTCAAAGAAAGAAGCTAGTTAACGGTTCGGTTAACCAACAACGTTGTTATGCGGACACACACTGAACAGGGCTAGTTGGGTTGTTCCATCTTCCTCTTCCTTCGTCTCAAGACACAAACTGAGCACCGATTCATCTAGAAGATGACACCGACGCAACGCAACCAACAGACAACACGACCTCCCTCGTTGCACTAGGCTCTTCGTTCATTTAGCATGCAAAGTTGGTCATCTCGGCATTACCATGTTGCTGTATCTACAGTTGTTGTTGTTGCTGTTGTTGTTGTTGTTGTTGCTGTTGTTGTTGCTGTGTTTTGTAGTGTGTTGCTTGTTGCTACTACTCGTGGTCGTGGTGGTGGTCCCACACGCCGTAAGGAGAGGCCAGCAAGAGAGAAAAGGAGGGAGTTAGCGATCTTGCTTACCGTGTCGACCCACTAAAGTAGTGCTGTCGATCAAACACATAGCAATTTTTGTGCTCCGTCGGCAATGGCGCAGCACAGCAATGGCGACGACGACGACAACAACAACAACAACGCTGAGATCGTCGGCACCGTTTTGAGCAATACAAACCGAAGCCGAATTCTAAATACAACAACTTCACAACATCAACACACTACCTCACAGCACTGTCATCATCGTTCTTTTCATCAACAACAGCGACGACGACAACAACAACAACAACAACAACAGACAACACTGACAACAGTAACAACAACGACGAGGACGTCGATGACAACAACAACAACAACGACGACGCCAGCAGCAAACAATAACAACAACAATATCAACACCATTGCCGCCTTCATCATCATCATCATCATGTTCATCATCACCACTATCGCCAGTAGAGCAGCAGCAGCAGACGAGTAACAAAAAATAGACGCAGCAACGTTACTCGGGCAAAACAACAAATGAATCGGAGCCGAACACATCCGGGTGGGACCGCTGGTACGAGAACAGCAACAACAACAACAACAACATCAACAACACCAACACAAGGACGACAACGACGACGAAGTGCTTTTTCCGCTCCTTCCCGCCGCACTGCCTGTTGTTGCTTTTGCTGCTGTTGTTGTTATTGTTGTTGTTGTTGTTGGTTGCTGCTGTTGAGTGTGTTGTTGCCGCCGCAGCAGCAGCAACAGCAACGGCAGCAGCAATAAACGGCATTAGTCACCTTAACGTAAGCGATAACGGCAGTGACGCAAGACGACAACAACCAACAACAACACCAACAAAAACAGCAGCGGCATCATCATCAATACATCAGCACCATCATCACTATCATCATTATCATCACTATCATTAACAATTACCATCATCATCATCAACACTATCACTATCATGAACATCACCAGCATCATGGAGTCCGACTGGTTCTGCTGTATTCTGGTGTTCGGCCGGCCATGTAACTAACGTTGACTTCAACAGCTGAGCAGAACCAGAAACTGCGGTGACGGACGGACAGACGGGGCTTGGGTGGGGTGGCTCTTCGGCTCGTTGCTCTGCGTCGTGTAGATCGAGTAGTTAGTAGTAAGTAGATCATACAGGTACGTACAGCTAGGCTAGGTTAGCTGCGAGAGGTCTCGCAGCAGTCAGCAATCTATGTACTGCTACAAACGACTGTTACTGTGGCTACATCAACATCAGCAGCAACAACAGCAACAATAACAGCAACAACAACAGCAACAACAACAACAACAACAACACAACAACGACGATGACGACAACAACAAGTGAAGTTGGAACAAAAAGAACAAAATAACTAGTGAGTGAGTGAGTGAATGAATGAGTAAGGCAGTCGCTGGAGTCTCTGAGTCAGTCGAGTGAACATTGACGACGGCCGGCAGTTCGGGGTGGTGTGTCCTGTCATGTCGCATACGGTTATCGTTGTTGTTGTCGTTGTTGTTGTTGCTCTTGTTTGTTGTCGTTGTTGTTTGTTGCTGGTGCTGGTGCTGCTGCTGTCAGTTAGGTAGAGAGGTATGGCAGCAGCAGTACCATTGCCCGCTGTGGTGCCATGGTGGCACAAAAGGGCCGGAGCGCCGACAAAGATCGTTTCTCCCTCCCTTTTTTTTTGTTTCGCATCTCCACGCCGCCCGCCACTCTTCGCAACCGTCAGGCGGGCCCGCGGCGGCACTCATCGCACGGTGATAATGTGCGGTAATAGAATATTTTAGCGGGAGAAGCACGACAACAACAACAACGACATCATCAATAACATCAACAACAACAACAACAGCAACAACATCAACATCATCAACAACATCAACAACAACAACTCTCTGTCTGTATCTGTGCTGTCTATCGGTCCCGACTGTCGTTGTATCTGTGGCCGTGTTGTTGTTGTTGTTTCTGTTTCATCAAACGTCTGTTTAGGCTGAGCTCTGCTGGCGGCAGCAGAAGTGGCGGCGGCGACCGTATTAGAAGCAACAGCAGCAGCAACAACGGCGAATCACCCAGCCCTGCCGTTTCGCTCGGCCAGTGTCATTAGGCGAGTCACCTTCGCCCAAATGCCAATTTGGCAAATGTGCGATATTGGACAATTATCGACATATCCCGGTGATGACGACAACGACCATCAAGAAAACGACGACAACGAACGACGACGACTAAATAACAATCACAATGACAATCATGACAACGGACGGCACCAACAACAACAACAACAACAACAACAACGGCGATAACATCAACATCAACAACAACAACAACAACAAATAAACAGCAACTGTACTAGTTTAATAGCTGCTAAAACTATAGCTGTAATCATCCTGACAACAACAACCAACAACAGCCGCAACAACAACAACATCAATTGCATCAACAACGACGCTGATGATGAAATAACAAACAAGAACACCAACAACAAGTAGCAACAGTTACAACAAAAAATAAATGCTACTACTACTACTACTAAAGCTTCTTCAGCACGACAGTTGCGGCGACGACAACAATTAAAAGCAACAACACCAAATTAATTAATAATTCTCAATTAGGATTATAGTGGTGAGTTGATGGCATTCATAATCACCATCATGAAAAAAAAAGATCAACAAAAGATTAGATTACTCTTCTCATTACCTCGCGACAGATCGAAGAATGAAGATCATAAGAGTGTGCAAGTTAGTGCGCAGAAGCAGCCTCATATAGCCTCATACCAGACAAACCCGTGTGCCGTGAAGTTCCTTCTCGCGCAACGATCATCACAAACTGACCACGGCATCGAGGGCACCTCTGTTTATTAGATCATTAGCACGATACACGGGCAAATCGTAATCGAACACAAAGCGTTATTACGCGAGAATAATTTTTCTAGATGTAAACATGACAAAAACCGAACAAGAAAGATAACAGGTATGGCTAATAATTTCCTACCATCTGCGCCCGAATAAAAGTGAAAAAAAGGGGGCAGAGATCAATGCCAATACGTCGGTGGTACGGTCGGAGGCATCTGCTTCTCAAGGCTAATGATACGTATTCAAGAAGACGATATCATTGGCTGAATTGACGTAGCCTGACACGACCATAAGGGCACCCCGGCACATTCATAAGAGCGCCGGCTGTCCTCTCAATAGCGGCCAAACGTTTAATGTCATCATTACTTTGTATATTGTATATGTTTATATTCTATATTTTATACAATTCTTGTAACTGCATTTGAGAGCTCCTGACGCCGAGCCAAATCTTTGTACTTAGGTATTATGGACACTAAATGTGTGAATAAATTGAATTTGTAAACAAACCGGCCAAACGCCGGCTGCTAACGTGGAAATGCCTGGCCAAGTGGACGAGTTGGCGGCAATGTGTTGCCTATCAACATCATTTGTGCTGCCGCCCGCCGGAACTATTGGCAACGCTTAAAACACTGTATGGGGAGGGGGCGGTGCCATTTATGTGATATAATAAAAATTATATACTCCAACGCTCGTTTTTAACATCACAAAAGCAGATCGATCACACGGCATGTTCCTATAACAGACAACCGATTCAAATTGTTGTGTTCTATTTCACGTATGCACTAACACGCGTCTATAAAAGTGCTTTATAAAGACGCCTCTAAAAGCGTATTATAAGCGAAGTTATATTATTCTTATTTGAGCTTGCTTATATGTTCACATACACATCTTCACATATAGGCGTGCTTATACGGACTTGGAGCATAGGATATATGTTAATTTATTTAACCGACGTACTTTATCAAAAGCGGGTATTTTGTCTTGCAGATGTGCCTATGCAACGTTGGCGGTCCTCAGCTAGGATATTTAGCGGTGGTGGATGCGAGAAGGGGATGACGAAAATATAAGTTATTACCATTAATTACAAATTTACACGTAAACGAAATGCAAGTGACAAGTGCCGAGCTGGTCACGCAAATCAAAGATCCTACGCTGTGCCGTTGCATGCAAGGTAAGGTACCTTAATAGCCAGAAAATAGCGCGCACGGCATCCCGTTGAATAGTCCTAGGCTAACAGAGGTGGACTCTAAGGAAGCACAGCCTAAGCGAAAAAGATACCGTAAAAACTAACTGCTTTAAATAGAGCATCGCAGCAGACAATGGAACTTTTGGACAAGCATCCACAAACTGTCTACGGTCGCAAGCTCTGCAGCGATCGAATAGTATTTATTGCGCGCACGTCTGAATCTAACGCGTTAAAGCTAGTCAAGGTTATCACTGAGCCTAAATGCTAAAAGCCTAATAACCGCAATCGGTTTACCCAAATAATGTTTATTTTTTTAATTTCCATACAGATTGTACTCATCGATCTGTCTATAATAGTGAGACTGTTTGTAAAAAGGATAGTCCCACTCATTTGAATGTTACGCGCAATCTTGGCACTGGCTAACGAAGATAACAGATTACATATACATATATATATATACCTTTGCTGGTCAAGCAAGTTGCACGGCCTTTAGTGCATTGCGGGCAATCGTTTCTGGAGTACCGGGAAATGTCTGATGGAGGGCAGTGTTAAGACGTGCAAAGTTATCGAAGCCTGAAACAATGCATTTGGTGTGAGCTGAAGGTCATCACAAGCAACGCTAGGTTACAGTAGATTGCTCCACCTGACGCCCGGCATGTTGAACTTTTCTTCCAGTTCTGACATAGAATGATCGAATGGTATTGCACACTGCGTCTTCATCTGATCGCCTTTTTCCACCACCTAGATACGATGTGTGCGCATGTGTCTTCTCTTCTAGACGGACAGAGCTAGAAGCGAGCGCCATAAACGCTGTATTGACCTAAACTTGGTTTTATAGTGATTTCACAATTGACCAAAGCTGTACGCCAGCTTTGTCGTGCCCCCAACACTATGCGCCAGTCTTGTCATTTACTTGGTATATACATATAAACTAAATATGAAAACACACTGGGTCTATCTTGTGGTTTTTCCTTAATACGCGAAATTTTCAAACAACCTTACATACACGCTAAAGTAGTACGAATAATTTGCGTATTGCAGAAGAAAGCACAAGATCGTCTCAACATGTTTTAGCTATTTTAGTGTTGTCACCTTTTAGATCAGTAAACCATTTTGGTAGGCTTGAAAGCAGAAAACCTGGTGCCTTAAAGTTAAAAAGGTTGCATACGGTGAATGTAAAAACAACATGAAACGCAGTTTTTATAGCTGGAACGTCAACTTAATCTTAGTTTTACGCAGTGGCGCTACTTTTTCGTCTTCTCTAATCATAACAAGCGGCGGAAGCATCGTATATTGACTGTAAGGAATGCTAGCTATTGGAACATATTCAAACTGAAATCTAGGAATAGCATTATCGCATTGCGCTCAAGATTTCTTTAATATTCATACATAAGGCTAGGGTAGAAATGCTACCCTCCATTCAGTGGAGGAAACATAAAACGGGGAACTATACGAATTGCGACACAATACCGGAAACGGTAGAGCACGTGGATACAACACGCTCCAACTAGGTGATCGGCAAGCGAAGAGTCACCGCTGTATTATACTATCCCCGTTAGATCTGGTAACGTCATGCCAATGGAGTAGGTATTCCTGATAATCGGAAGTCAGAATCGCCTCATGCCATATCTTATATAGATGAAGTTATATATATATATATATATGTATATATATATGTTGTAAACAGGAATATAGAAGGCAATGTTTTGGCTCTAGACGGCAGGATATATATATATATATATATATATATATATGTCGTCTAGAGCCAAAACATTGCTTTCTATATTCCTGTTTACAACAAAGTTTATATATATACACACATATGTTAGATGTATGCCATTTGGACCGACGAAACACAACGAAAGGGTATATATCTAGCATTGCGCCAACCAAACTTTCCCAGTTCGTGATGGCTAGAAAATCATTAGACTGAAATCTGAATCCTCGGTAGCAATTTGGCGTCTTCGTACGCAACCTGACTCTGACTTCTCTGTTGGTTCCGTTGTGAGCGAAAGCGACGAGAAAACAATCCAAGATCCGGCACACTTGTTTGCCGGAACTGTGGTACCAGGAAACCGGCCATACCTCTTTGCTGTTCGCTTCTCTACAGTGAAGGTTCGATCGAAATATAATAGTTAGGTATATAACGTACTTATAAGATAGATATATCCTTTTCCCCGTGTCCCTCGAACATAGCAGAACAAATGAGCTCGCTCAATTGTATTATACTGCTGCCTTGGGCTGCCTGCGGAGGCTAATGTGTTAGAGGCTATATTTAAGAGTACACACTATAAATCTCATTGTATTAGAAGAAACTTGATTTGTTTCGTGATATTCGATATGTGCCCATCATTCGCCAACAACTTAGATGTGTTTTATCGATGCGGTGACAGTTTGCTTGTTTAGTTTCTTTAGCGTAGTTTTTGCCAAGCTAAACGATTTATGCAGAATCGTTAAACGTTAATGTTTAAAAGACGCAGTATTTTAAAAAGCAACAAAGAATTTTTTATTATTTTTTTCTCTTAAGACAACCCTGGTGGTGACTCCAAGCGTTGGGTGTACCATTTTTTGTTTTGTTTTATTAGCTACTGTCAGCGTCTCTCCAAACTTCAACATGAAAAAGGCATTACGCAACACCGTAATTTAGACACATTTATCTGTGTATGTCACAAGTATATATACATATATATATATATACTGCCTCTGCGACGTGCAAGCTAGGAAATGCTGCCTTACAATATCTATGCGTGATCTTTCTATGCATATGAAAATGCTGATATGCCTACGTTGCATGCAACAGTGGCATACGTCTTCTGTTTGAGGTTACGTGACACGAACGTATACAATGTCCTATACGAGTGACCGTACTTTCGCGCCGAGATCGCAGATGGAACGCCAGCCCGCGTCACTGGGTGTTTACTACAATAAAAACTGCTTGGCGGTCCGCGTGACCCCGGGGAGCTTCATTGAGCGTGCACTGATATTCCCTTTATGTGGTCTTATGTTCGAACGTTCTGCACGTAGCATGCACCAAATAGCTCTGCCCCTACGACAGAAGGCACGTACAACGAGAAGCCACGTAACTAATGCTAATTGGGTTTGCCGAAAGATCGAAAGCACGTAAATCAGATGAAGATTCGCTTAGTCACGTAAGTCTTAATGCCGAGCTGCATGCCGAATTAATTTTGGTATATAGTCGAGGGTATATTATATATGTATATATATATATATATGTATATATATATATATATGTATATATATATATATGTATATATATATATATATATATATATGTATATATATATATATATATATATATATATATATGTATATATACGAGGTGTGTTCAAAAAGTATCGCGACTTTTGTGTTTTTTCAAAAATTATTCATTTATTCATGAATATCTATTTTGTCCCCTTCAAAGTAATCCCCATGATATATTATACACTTGTGCCAACGGGTTTTCCAATCTTCGAAGCACTTCAAAAAACCATTTTTTTTTTTCTTGTTCAGCTCCTCCTTCGATGCCGTCTTTATCTCGTCAAGCGTAGCGTAACGTCGTCCTTTCATGGGCCTCTTCAGTTTAGGGAACAAGAAAAAGTCACAGGGGGCCAGATCTGGGGAATACGGTGGCGGCGGCATCATTAGTGTGTTGTTTTTGGCCAAAAACTCGCACACAAGCAACGATGTGTGAGCAGGGGCGTTATCGTGGTGCAAAAGCCAATTTTTGTTCTTCCACAAATCCGGGCGTTTCTGGCGGATTGCTTCGCGCAAATTGCGCATAACTTGCAGGTAATATTCCTCGTATATATGTATATATATATATATATATATATATAATAAACCCGTTGCTATGTAATTTTACAATATTTATTTAGAACGTTTGCAAGGGGCATGAATCAGAGACTGGGGAATTCGTCCACAACGGTAGTCTTTAAACGTACAAAGAGGACATACGGCTTTCGCTATGGGAAACGTGCCATCATCGAATGCAGCCGTCAACTCCATTCTACGACAAATGCTAGAGCTTTAAGGAATACAGCAGTCGACCTAGAACTTACTACACTGTACAAAAACATCTAGAGTTCAGCCTTAATTATAATATTTTGAAAACCTTGCTTAAATGATTAAACGCTCTTCTCCTACAGTCGGTTTCCTAAAATAAAGGGCCACAGTTAAAGATCTTCAAGAAAGGATTCTTTAGCACTTAATATGACAATATTACTTAAGATACAACTGGCTCTATCCGATTACCACCTCTTTGTGCTGCTAGGGTCGCGCTGCGAATAGGCAGACATTTTGTTCGTACGAAAACGTTCGAAAATGGTAATAATGATAACTGGTTTTTCTTAAAAATACGGACTTCTTTTGGCGAGAAATTGCCCGAGGTGCCCGAAAGTTGGGCACAGCGTCTAGCTAGCGAGGGTCTTCACTTTGAATAAAATATCGTCATTCGTTATAAAATTTGTGTTTGCTAAAAAAAAAGCTGGTTTCATATGCAATAACGTAGTATATACCATCATAATACCGTCCAGGGTACGTCGTCCACATTGGCTGATACGCGTCTTATAACTGTCAGTGCTGATCAGTTTTCAAAGGGCTCCGTACCGGATGATGGATTTTGGCGGATTGGCGTGCTCGTGTCGGGATAATTGCATTTCACAATTGTTGATGATTTTACTCATTCTGCCGCAAATGTTCCTCGACGTTTGCCGCGTATCCGAAATGCAAAAATCGCTGTAATAATACCATTTATAATAGGATCACGAAGTGAAAAATGACATGGCGCAAAGAGTAGAGCAATTACACGTGACTCCCACGTGATTATCAAATTTGCTAAATTCCAAATAATTTAATTCTTTTGTGATCTATTTTGCTCGGTTTCACGGCATGTACGATGTATGTACGATGTATGTATGTTGTAAGCGCAAGATGAGAACACCCAAACATCTACATGCACCGTAGCGGTATTCAGATAGGGTGAAGCAGACCATATCAATCAATCAATCATATTTATTTCACTCAAATAGAGTATGTACAAAATAGTTCATGCTATTATTAAACATAAGTACTTGTTGTTTTGCCGTTCCACCGAGAGAAGAAGTGTAAGGATCTTCGTTGCAGTGCCGGACAATCAACCGCGTGGTACTTAGCGCATTGCTGCGAGCAGAACCGACAATTACACTGAGCAGTATAGTCTTCATGAAACTCCCTACGGGAGCATACAAGGTGATGGAACCCGTGTACGATGTACCTGGTATATACATGCCTGTCATCGCAGGCCACCCCGGCCCACAACCAAGGAGACTTAAAGACGTCGAGCATTCTTACCTCCGTCGCTGCTTCCGTGAATTTGCGTCGCCACTCTTCCAAGAAATGGTTAAGTGGCTCCGTCAATGGCATACGCAGCCTAAGCCGAAGCATCTCCACCATCGGCGCACAGTCCGACAATACATAGACGAAGCGGCTTCTCGCCTTGATTGAAAGGCAGAGTACTCGCTTCATGTATAGTGTGAAGCACTTTTCAAGCAAATTAAAATTAGCTTGAGATAGGTGTTGCCACACTCTGTCTAAGCTATACGCCAACTTTGGCAGAGTTTTTAACATAAACAAGCGCACTGCCGTACCGACGGACAGTCGCCGTACATCTCCGACCCCTCCGTAGAGAGCTGCCAGTGCCGAGGTAACACTGTTTTCGATGTGTGTAGTGAACGATGTTCCCCTGTAGTGAATCCGGAGACCCAAGTATGGGAAAGAGTTTACAAACTCCAATGGCTTCCCGCAGCAACGAATAACGTCGTTTGCACCTAAACGCCCGCCGCGACGAAACTTAATCGCTTTGGTTTTGCGTGAGTTTATTTCTCTGAAGCAGACCATAAACATAGATATACCAGAAAACAAACAACAAATGTGGCGGCATGGTCTAGAGGGGTTATTGCGCTGGTCATGGGTGTCATCTACCGGAGTGTCGTCGGTTAGATTTCTGTTGCTGATAAAATGTTCTCGTAGCGACGGCTATTGAGAATAGATAATAAACCTAACCGCTGAGAGTTAGCAGCGACAATACTGCCACACGGACTGTTAGGCTTACAACATATGTCAAGCGATTAACAAATACATTCATCTGTAAAACAAACACATTTCGAAAAAAAATCGCATTTTATGGGAATCCCTTCTCCAGTACTTCTCCTCTTATGGCCAGGCCGCTAACGCCCCCCCCTCCCATCGTATTTCAGATTTGTTTCGTTATATTCAATAATCATTCATGGACACCGTATATATATACACGTGCACACGTTCTCAGGAGACAATTGTAGCGCCATCAGTATTCTTAATAAATCATATATATATATATATATATATATATATATATATATATATATATATATATATATATATGATGTATTTGATATTAGATATCTAGAAAGAGAGCATGGACGGGGTCTAATAATGTGCCTCCTAGAAATCGATTAATAAGTCATTTTGCAGTCTGTAACTATCACCACCATCAGTGACAACTGACACGGTGGCCAACTTAAGCGTACAATATGTTTAGAAACCGTTTTTTCAACGTTGGAGAACGGTTTCACTCATTCGTTGCTTTGTAGATTTTTCGAAGGGTGCATTTCGAGGCTAGCTGCCACGACAATGATAGATGCATATGATTGCGTTGTATCGACTCTCTGATCAGCTAGTTTGAGTTGGCTGACTCATCACGATTTATCAAAATCAGTAATTTCCATTTCTGGGATGACCCCACGTCGGATGATGGATCGCAGCTGATTGGTGTGAGTATGTTGGGATAATTGCATTTCGCAATAAGTGTTGCTGTTGCTTATACTGTCGCAAACGTTTCTCAGTGTTCGTTGCCGCTTTATACAAACTACAAAAGCTGCTCTGATAATACTATTAATAATAGAAATGTTGTATTGTAGCAAAGTAAAAAAGAATGTGCTGCAAAGAGTAGACTGACGACTATATGTTGCTTTCAAGTGATTATCAAATTTGCCAAATCACAAATTCATTTCAGTCTTTAGCCATCGATCAACCCTGCTTTAGCAACATCTACGGCGCATGTCATATGCGCCAGATGTAAACACCCGAACATCCTCATCAACACTAACGGCATTAAGCTGCGGTGAAGCAAGTCATGTATATATATATATATATATATATATATATTGCATAACCTTTTTTTCTGCAAAATGCCCTTACTTGTCACAATTGTTGCTGAATGTAAAGAAATTTGCCATCCGGAGAAGACGTTTCCATTAAAAACAACATGTATATATATATACACATATACATACATACACCTGATGTCATTTTTTTCATAAAGTCGTATGTTAACGGAGGGGATTCTTTCCATAAAGTCCTGAGATCACAGAGAGGGAGCGTGGGTGGCGGCCACTAATGGTTCAACTGGTACACTCAGTTTCTCCATCGAACAACTCGTTCTCTCGCATTTGCGCATTTTTATAGCCATATCTAATCAGCGATATCGAGATAACAGATCTTAGTGATTTCACTTAAGCAGAACATTTGCAATCCTTCATTATATTATATGATAAAAAAAATATTTTACTGAATTCTATGACTCTCCTTCTATTCATCCGTAAACAATATAAGGTATCCAGAGAGAGACGCACGGGAATTAATCATGTGCCTGAACAGAAATAAATCAATTTATAATTTTCTTTATAGGTGGTACCCATTAGTGCCATCAGTGGCAGTCCTAATGGTATTACAGATACAATACAATACAAAGTCTTTTTTGTTGAAAAAGGGGTGTTAAAATCATATTGTAGTCTTTACACTCATGGGCACGTCGCAAAACTCTCAATGCAAACGCGTTATTCACAACTTCGACATTAACAACTTCCGGTGGAGTAATTGACACACCACTACGTAGATTATTTGGACGTAATGTGAAAAAGGTACTAAATGTATTACTCCGAATTAGTTGTTTAAAAGTCTCACGTCAACTTGCATTTGGTACTCGTTCACGGTTGGGAGTACGAGGCTCTCGCGTCTTGCATTGCAGCGCCATGCGACTCGTTTGACAATTTTATCCTGCACTCGCTGGAGCAGTTCTACATATTTTCTATAAAAAGGCGCCCACACGTGTGAACAGTATGTCTACTTTGGTACAATAAGCGTATTATACAGTTTTATGTACATTGCTGGGTCATGTCCGATAAACGCTCTAAGAATGAGATTGCACAGCCGAGACGCAGATTTTACAACTTCGGCGATATGAGAAGTATACTTCATTTTGTAATCAAATGTAACACCTAGGTCTTTGTATATTGACACTTCAGGTATACTATGGCCGTTCATAAAATATGAAGTGTCGTCCTTGACTGTTTTTAGCACGGCGCATTTAGAAGTGGATATTTCCATTCTATTCAAGTGGGCCCATAGTAGCACGGCATAAATTGCCTTCTATAACTCGGCCTTGTCTTTTTCGTCTTTACCTTCAATGTATATCTTTCGGTCGTCGGCATAAAGCTTGTAAATCACGTCGAGCCTGCCAAGGACGAGTTTAAGGTCTTGAGCAAAAATTGCATACAGGAGCGGTCCTAGGCAGAAACCCTGCGGGACTCCAGACGGACATGGAGCAGTACTAGACATAGCACTTTTAATCTTGTCCCTAAAGCTCCTGACAGTGAGATAGGCTTGGCACCAATTTCGAACCCTAGGTCCGATGCCTAGCGATTCCATCTTGCTTAGAAAAATTTGGTGGTCAACCCGATCAAAAGCGCGCGAAAAGTCAAAGTAAACGATGTGGAGCGGAGATACTCGTACGTAATTTCGCGCCAGGGCCCAGCCATGAGAGACCTCCAATAATTGGGTTGCTGTCGATCGGCGTTTAGTGAATCCGTGTTGCTGATTGTCTAAAAGTTGGTTGGACGATTAGAAATTATAGATGCAATCAACAACTATTTTTTTCCATGATAAAACAGGGGATAACTATTGGGCAATAGGTCAGTAATTCTCAGCAGTTGCTCTAGAGCCCTTTTTATGCACAGGTGTGACAATGAATTCACGGAAGATGGTGGGAACTTCGCCAAAATTATTGCCAGCGGCTCCGTTAAAAACTCGGCCAGTTCTTTGAATAGAATAGAATAGAATAGAAAACTCCTTTATTCATGTCGTAAAGGGTGATGAAAGAAAAAACTGGTATTACTGGTGAATATAATAGGTAGTAGCCTATCAGGCGTAGATGTGCTTTTGCATTTCAGATTTCGAAGTTTTTCGAGCACAATGAAAGGATGGAATTCAATGTCGTTTAGTGTGTGTGCCGTTTGCTTGATTCTCGTGATGGAGACGTTTTGAGGCTGTATGTAGACACTTTGAAGTAGCTCACCAGAACCTCGGCTTTGTGTCCATATTCGACTGCGGTGCGGAAAGTTTTGGCGAAACGAACCACTACACTAGGTGGCGTGAAATGGCGAGTATAGTGGGTGCAGATAATTTCACGTCTGTGACTTACGACTGACAGAAAGCATTAGGCGCAACAATTATTTCTGCCCGCACACAATCGCAACCGTCTCTAGGAAGCATCACGGTATCCATCGTACAGTGCATAAACGAAGTGCCACTATCGCTAATATGGTTTGCATTTGCCCATCCGCTCGCGTACTGCAAGACCCGCCGTGTCCTTTGCGGCCAGATGAGCAAGATCCGGTCTACGTGTAAAGGATGAAATCCGAACACTGGAAAAGGTCGACGTGAGTGACGATAAAAACTGGCCAGTTGTCTATTTTACCAAATATAACGGTGACAAGGAGAAGAGGACAAAAATTGAGACGATAAACAATGACAATAACACCACTACAATATTAATAGCAACCAGTGCAGCGACCTTAAGGAGAAAAAGTCCGCCATCTACTCAAATTCAGTCTAAATTCAACAATCTTCATTAATAAATGTTTAATTCTAATTTCGGTCCCTCCGGCTGGTCCAGTTTTGATTGCGAAGTGTGTGTTTCGTTCAGTTAAAGCGGGTGCCGTTGTTTGTATGCAGGACCTATTTGGTTTTTCTCTACTTCTTTTTTAAGCATGATGATTATTAAATTTCACATTGAAAAGTCTCGACCCGACAACCTAAATACCCCCTAGTGTAACAGGTGGCAATTTACAAGTTGACATGTGCGACAATTCCAACGTCGCGAAGTGCAAATTCGAATCGCTGCCGCATGCGGCAACTCAACCGTGGCCATGTGCAATACTCGAAAACGGTCAGGCGCTCAAGAAATTATAGCGATCTGCATCGGAACTCAGTAGACGTAACTGTGACTCGCATAATCGACGAGCTGGTCTCCCCCATCGTAGTTCTTGGCGAAAGGTGCCGGCGTCGTCCTACTATATAGAACACGGCGATATCTAGCTCGTAATGACGGCAGTAGCTAACGTAGAATAACTAATCAGCAGACACTGGATGACACACTGACTGATCTCTAGAGCAGTACAAACTCTGGGTCCCAATATGCGTGATACTGCCGCAGAGCTCTTGAGGTGGGCTTCACCAAAGGGTTAGTCTATCGAGACGAATACGTACCCACATCCAGAGCTCTATCCTCTACCACCACGAGGGAAATTCATAGTGGTCGAGTTACAAGGCCTCCTCATAGAGATGTTAAACGAAACACAATACGCATTTGCCATGGCAAGGGCTGGCCAATACGCACCCACACTAACACGCACCTCAATAAGAAAAGTATGCTACGAGACAAGGCTCCCGCAAGAGCTTTATTGCTACCACAAAGTTCCGACAAAGAAAATCGCCTCATCAAGAGACTCTCGTCGCATTTTTCTGGACGCCAAGATGACTTGCTTCCTGTAACGGAAGAGAAGCTGTCGTCCGACAAAATCAAGAAGTCCTGAAAATCGAGCGGGTTAAAAACACCCCCGCTTCAGAAACGAGCACCTTATGTAAAGATGATACCTCACGTCAAAGAGCATGAAAACGAGTTCTCCATTCAGTTCCTCGCAAAATAATATTTAGGCATAACCATGGGAATTTGTGTCAAATGCCAGAAAACAGTAGAATTACGTTACAAACATCACCTTGCGTATCAAAGCGGCCAGAAGTAAAGCCCTGGATAAGTCAATTTAGCCAAAATCCATTCGCAAAAGACGGCTTCTGCGCTTACGACATATATATATATATATATATATATATATATCCTTGTTGAGTCGACGAAATGGTCTCGGAGCCCCATTGTTCCTCATATCTAAATCTGATCATACGGTCTGTACCGCTGCGCTAACCAACATAGCACCATACTTAAAATGCAGAGAGCAAGGGCGCATCGCAAAAGACTGCATCCTCAACATGAATGCTCTGTATGTAACAGAAAGAGACACTACGCAACCTGGCAGTGCCTAGCAAACAGATTACGGGTCACAAACCTTCGCAACTGTCGCAAACAAACTAGCCAGAAGCATTACTGCAAATACACCTTTGCGGTACAAACGACCTGGCGTCTCAGTTCGTGGCCGAAAATAGCATAAAAATCATACCTCACGGAGACTCCCGTAACACGGTTTTTTGGACCCAACTCTAGCAACAACATCCCCCTTTGCGGATCTGTCATAGAGGTGCTTTTCAAAAGTCATTCGTGCTGGCCAATGATAGGAGGGTTCGCAGAAATTATCAAAGTTGAGCTCTAAGCCGCACAAAGTCGAGCTTTTCAAGCCGAGCAGCCTTGAATGGCAAATTAATGTGTCGTTTAGTCTTTATCCCATAATATAATTATATGCTATTAAATTAACTTAAATACTTAGTTAATTTTATGCCCTGTTGATTAGTAGATAATCTGGTTCTGTCTGAAAGGCGACAGCTGTTGATGATGACGTTGGTGACTGTGATGACAATAATAATAATAATAATAATAATAATAATAATAATAATAATAATAATAATAATAATAATAATAATATAATAACTACTGTACAAGCTGTTTGTGAGTGTCAACTATCGACCAGTTCACCGGCCAGCACTTGTAGCTAGCGGCTAGAACAGGCAAGTCCGTGGTGACGCTGGCTCAAACGTGAGGCGTGCGAAGTATTGTTGAACTGCCGGCGTAACTAAAGATGTAGATAGAGTGAAATCTCCAAGGGGGCAGGACAAAGCAGATCAAAGCCAACAATTAGCGGCAGCAGCTGCGCCGGCAATAAAAAACAACAACACAATAACAACAGTAGCAACAACAACAACAATCGGCACGGCAGGCGTAGCAACAACAACGGAAATTATAGCAACAACTCCAGTAACAGCAACAACAAATGCACGATCAGCATCAGAAGCAGCCGCGGAGGAAAAAGACGCGGGCGGTCAGGCAAGCGAGGCCAGAGAAGTACCACAAAGATGAAGATAGCATGATTCGCAGGGCTAATTAGAAGATCATTTGTTATCCTCACTCGTTTTTGTCGACTGGCTGCCGTCATCATCATCATTGTTGTAGCTGTTGTTATTGTTGTTGTTGTTACTGTTGTTGTTATTGTTGTTGTTATTGTTGTTGTTACTGTTGTTGTTGCTGTTACTGTTGTGTTGCTGTTGCTGTTGTTGTCTTCATCGTCGTCTTCTCGGTCTTCATCGTCCGTCGTCCTGCTCTTCAGATGGTTTTGTTTCCGACTTCTTCCCCCCTCCCTTCGTGTCATTGTCAGTTAACAGTAACAGTGTTTGCGGTGATGTTGTACGTATTTATTGCCGTACCCGCTTTGCCGTCATTGCCATTACATTTGTAACTATTTGTATGATTACTGCTGCTGCTGCTACTACTACAACAATATTTTGCACTGTTGGTGATGTTGTTTTGCTATATCTATGCTGCTAAAGCTCTTGTTGCCGCCTTGTTGTGTCCCTTTGACTAGATCGACTATTGCCAGTATTCAAAGGACGAACACAAATCCTGACAAAAAGTTATCTAAAAGTGTCCCAACAGGAGCACCTGGTATCTTGCATTACCAGATGTAAACCATGCATAACCAGATGTAAACCATTAGATGTGTTGTAAACCAGCATCACCAGATGAAACTGCTCTACGGGGTGATTGTTCACCTCGTCTCCTGCTGTACATTTCGAATTGGCTGTTGGAATCTCTGGAATCAGCTAGTAGGGTATGTAACATTTCCCCAGCTGGAGAATCTAGTTATCTTGACACTCTTTACCAGGGATTAGATATTGATGCAACCTTCGTGAAGCCTGCGACCGAGACAGCGTCTGAAATATCTACACCTCTTCCTGCCACGGGCAGTAGGCTTTGCCTAAAAGCTGCCTCTGCTAGATTTAGATTAACTAAGGAAGACAGGGACTTCAACGCCTGGGCGTTCAACTTTTCTAACATATTTTTACTATTTGTTTAATTAATCCCCATAGCGGGTGCGGCCTTGAAGAAACAAGCGCCTATGTGCTCTCAGAAGACTCAAGCGACTTGGGAGCGATTTTAACTTTTAATCAAACAGATATCTGAACTTTCTTCCCATAATTAAGAAGTGGTACGCCTAGTAGTGGAATGTCTCATTTGTCCTGATACAATCTGGAATGAGGTCGGTTATCAGTCTGACTAAGGAGTCGGATATTAATAGCCCCGACATAAAGACTTCGCATTTTTGTGGATTGAGGCATAACCCGCTCTTCATTGCCAAATTTAGTACCTTCCGAATATTACGAGCTACCCTCACAGCGTCACCAGCTAGCACACCGTCATCCAAGTACCATACATTAAGCAGGGACTCAAGAGAGTCTATGAACTCCTTGATGGCATTGCAAAATAGTGGGGGTTGCCCTGCTGTAAGTCCGACTGTGAAAATATAACGTCAACAGCAATTAAGTTGGATTGCTGTTTGCGCATAATCTAATCGTATAGGTCAGACAAATGGGAGACAACAGTCTTTAGAAGCTCGACACCTTCGAAGGCTTTTGAAAGTCTGCACCATAACTATGTTTTCTGATCTGGACTGAAGATATATTTGCGCAATATCAATCGACACTTCTAGTAGCAAAGCCAATCTGGCGTTTACCTATTGATTTGCCTATTCGTGACGTATTCCTTCAGCTGGCAATCTTCGCTGCGATCGTATGGAGTGTGAATGAGCATGCTATAAGGCTGGTTGTGCCATCCCTTTTTAAGATTTCTTAGCAAATAATTACGATGGAGTAAAATCTCAATGAGTTTGTCAAATGCATTACCCAGTGCCCGAGAGAGTAAATCTTAAACAAGCATTGATCAGAAAACGTTAATACACGAAGCGAATGTCTGCCAACGAACGCGTGTCATTTTTGACGTTTGAAAGGCGAAATATACTAGAAGCAAACTGTAGCAGATGATTGTTGGTCACTATTCCATTTAAGACTTTAAGAAGACATTCCAGCACAATCCTTCTTACTGTTTTAGGTTTTATACGTATTATCCTTGCGTGTTTAAAAACAAACTGAATGTGAGCTGTCATCTGTGTATGTTGTACGCCTGTGGGTACCGTTACAGGCTGCCTATGGGCCTTCGGGTCCTGAATGCATAGAATAAATGTGTCTCAATAAAACCCTTGAGGTAAACATCTTTCGACATATTGGGCGCTCGGATTCATAGAGAGCTGTAGAAGAAGTCGAGGGGACTCCGGGAGCTCGCGATGAGAAAGTATTATCTTACATTATGAGCGGTTTCTGAGTTTTTTTCGCTAAAGGTAACACTGTAGGAGCTGTAGAACTTCTCTCACCATCCTGATAGGTTCTGCTAAATCTGGACTAACAGCTTTCAATGCATCTGTGATCAAGTCTAGATTTCCAAGAGTAGTTTTAGACGTATGAGTAGACTTGAGGACCGACTTGGTAACAAGTACTCGGTAGCGTCGAATGGGTCGACACGTATAATTTCATACATACTGACTTGAATTCTTAGCAGCTTTGCAAAAAGGAGACGAAGGCTCCGGAGAATTAACTGCGGCGTTGGATCGTCGGCTGCTGACGAGATGCCTCTAACAACAGGGCCTGGTATGGCAGCCTATGTGGCTACAGCAGCCTAAAAGGTATCCTCGGCGTCTTCGACTCGTCTCTTTTGCTGGCTGTAGGATAAACCACCATTACCTGTTGAAGGATTCGGGCTCTCCCTGGTAGAAAAAGCTTGGTCAATACGACGACACATCTAGGGTTATTGGTGTATTCAACCGCCAAGTGATCAGCTTCTTCGCATTTACGACATGCCCGTTGCTTGGATCTATTTGCTACATACTCTGTACGTTGGAACTTGACACATAACACTGGATAATTCACTGGCAGGACTACAGTGTGCACCTTGTAGACTACAAATAGCAGTGCCACCGTTCAAACGTTATAGCTACATTTGTGAGCGGCTTCTTCGAGTTTTGTTCGCTAGTGTATAAACGACGAACGTCAATCACACCAGATTCAGGTAGTTCTGAAAGAATTTAACTTTCTGTTGTAGAACAAAATCGTGGATTTGTCGTGGATGTTTGCGCGGAATCTCGAAATGTATGCAAAGCCGCCGTCACAGGTATATCGCCGTGTCGATAGCTGGGGCCCACACTACAATGCCCTCACCACCACCAAAAATTCTGCATGAAGAAAACGTATCATGAACAAGTTTGAACATCTTAATCAGAAACCTCTCCGCAAATTCAGTCTTTTTTTTACATTCGTTTGTTTCTTGCTTACGATCTCATTCAATGTGCCCATTGAGCCAGCTTGCATACACTCTTTCAGTTTTTCCAGCTGCTCCTCTTTGCGCGAAGCAATCCGACAAGTTCTTCTTCTGAACTTCTTCTGGACCATCACAAATCCCTATCTTCACGATCGTTGGGGTTCAAGTTTTTCCTCCGCTTTGCACCGAGAATATAGCCATTCTTCGCAATGGATGCTGAATACGTGTGTGGCTGCGTGGTCTAGGGGCTATATCTACCGGGGTATTGCCGGTTCTAACCCCGTTGATCGAATTTTCATGCAGCGATTCTCATTGAAAACAGATAATAAACCATACTGCTGACAGTCAGCGGTATGATTTATTTGACTACGTGGACTGTTGAGGAAGCCCTAGGTATGTCAACATGTCCGGCCAACAGTGCATCGAAGATAGCCCACAGAGGACGAATGTCAGCCTAGAATTAAATAACAACAAATATATATATATATATATATATATAGAGAGAGAGAGAGAGAGAGCAAAAAGAGAGAGAAATAAAGTGTATATGAGGACAAGTAGCAACTACATGGTTGTAAAGTTCAGGAGATGCCTGCAAAGAGATAATACACGTCCAAGCGAATAGTGGGTTCGCCTGGCCAAAGTGGGTCCGCGGGGGACGCATTTATAGAGAGCTACGATAAAGTGGAAGGAGGAGAGAAGGCAGCGAACTATAAATTGGGCAATGGGGAAATGTAATCAGATTAGAAAGACTAGAACTACATCGAGCAACAAGGTATCCGCATTGCTGATGTTGCCGTTACTGTCATTGCTAATTGTTCTAGCCACTATTACTGCTGCTACAGAAATGGCTTTTGGGGGCTTTCGGGTGAGTTTGGTTCGAGACAGACTGGGCGGCAGTCAGCCTCAGCGGTGATCGCTTAAGTGTTCGGTCAACACTGGAGCAGCGGCAGCAGCATGGACACATTGAATAAACGACCTCAGCAAGAGCAACCATGATGGTAAAGATGATGGTGATGATGATGATGATGATGAAGATGGTGATGGTGGTGGTGGCATTAGTAGTGGTGGTGACGGTGATGCCGCATATATATATATATACATACAAACATACATAGGCACATACGTAACTGTAGTGTATGAGATGGATATTGATGATAGCGATGATCCGTGATGAATTAGATAGATAGAAGCGCGCCACCAGGGGGCAGAGGAATACGTGCCACCAGGGGGCGCCAACAGTGTTGTACAGATTGGGATGAAATAAACTGAAAAGTCATTCTGGCGTCGGCGTTGGTAGAGCCGGTAACTCTAGCGGTGAGTGTCCTTATTGTTCCGTACGTAGACACTACATTGGCGCAGTCGACTTGACTGAACCTAGCGGTCAGTCTTATAGTAGCGGACAGAACGGACAGCGCACGATAAAGAGTAACGCGGTGGTTGGTGGCGGTGGTGGTGACGGTGGACGGCGAGTGGTGGTGACGGCGAACGGCGAGCGGTGGTGACGGTGGACGGCAAGCGACGGTTGGAGTGGTGTGTGAAGAAACGCACAGACAGAAATGATGTCGTACGGACCAATGCCGCTGCAGCAATTTATGCCGGTGGCCGGACCACCAGCGGCGCCCATAGAAGATTGGATCGTAGCATTCGATGCGTACGTGGAGGCACATCCGAACACGGAGAAGCTCGACGAAAAGAAAAAGTGCGCGCTTCTTAAAAACGCGCTTGGATTGGAAGGGATAAGGCAGTACAACCTTATCAAGGATAGGCCGGTGCCGGCCAACGTGGAGGGAGATGCGTACGAAGAAATGAAAGCGCGACTGGTGGACAGATTTGCACAGAAGAAGGGGCTGGCAGCGGCCCGCGACGAATTTCATAGGCGACGGCAGCGGCCGGGGGAGCCAGTGGAAGAATACGTGGCCGAGCTGACGCGGATGGCGGCGAAATGTAAGTTTGAGCAATTCACGCCTGAAGAAGCCATCAAGACACAGCTCACTACGGGGACGTCGATTCCGAGGTTGCGTGAGCGGCTGCTATTAGAAGACGACGACCTCAAGCTGGCTCAGGCGCGTGAAATAGGAATCCGCCTCGAGCGCAACATGGCGGAGGCAAGGCAGCTAGAGCGAGACGTCGCGGTGGCGGCGATCAGTCGACGTCGGCAGCCGGCCAAAGTCGGTAATTGGAAGCCCTGTACGGCGTGTGGTAGCGGCACGCACCTGGCCGGGTACCACCTATGCCCGGCCAGGAAAGCAACATGCTTCAAGTGTCATCGAACGGGCCATTTCGAGAGGATGTGTGGAGCGACGGGAGGCAAGCGATTGGTGCGGCTGGTGGAGGAAGAATCGTGGCCGGAGGAGGCACAGGCGAGTCAGCCGACAAAAATTACTCAAATCTATACCCTGTGTGTTAGCTCGGAGATTAGTATAAAGGCACGAGTAGATAAGCAGATAGTAAATTTTTTAGTGGATACGGGTAGTGCAGTGACAATAGTAAATTGGAAAGATGTAAGTGGAATATTAAGCGGAGAAACGAGAAGGGTGAATGAAACAGGAGTGGTACTGAAAACATATAGTGGAGAAGTGATTGATGTATTAGGAGTAGTGGAATGTACAATTGAACTAGGAAAAAAATCTGTGGTTATGGAGGTATTTGTGGTGCGATGGGGGAAATCGGTATTAGGACGCGATGCATTAGCGAAGTTGGAAGTGTGTGTGGATTGTAAGGGGCAGAAGTGTGCAGTGGATGGAAAAGTGGTAGCTTCAGTGGACAACTTAGGGACAGCGGAGCAGTATAGGAAGTTATTTTCAGGCCAGCTAGGATTGGTGAGGGGGTATAGACATCGTGTAAAAGTGAAGCAAGGGGCTAGACCAGTGCAACAGAAACTAAGACGACTGCCGTTAGCAACAGTGGATACAGTGAAGAAAGAAATTGACCGACAAGTGGAATTGGGGGTAATAGAGCCGATAGAGGCGTCAGAGTGGATATCAGCTATGGTGGTAGTGGCAAAGAAAAGTGGTGGGGTACGAGTGTGTGTGGATTTACGACAAGTGAACGAAGCCATAATTCCGCAGGTGTTCCCATTACCGCATCTAGAGGATTTACTAGCGGAGTTAAAGGGAGCGAAGTGGTTTTCTAAGTTAGATGCGATGTCGGCATATCACCAAGTAGAGCTAGCGGAGGAATCAAGAGACCTGACAGCATTCATTACACCGTGGGGGTTGTTCCGCTACAGACGGGTGTGCTTTGGGCTGGCATCAGCACCAGCCGCATTTCAGAAAATGATGAAAGACATGTTGGAGGGATTGGAAGGTGTATTGGTGTACTTAGATGACATTCTAATCTACGGAGAATCTAGAGAACAACATGATATTAGACTTGAGGAAGTGTTGCGCAGGATAGCAGAGTCGGGAATGACGTTGAATTCAAAGTGTGTTATTGGAGTGGATAGAGTCGAATTCGTGGGGTTCAGTATAAGTAGAAATGGAGTTACACCGTGTATGGATAATATTAAGGCAATCAGTGAACTAGCGGAACCAAAGAATGCAGCACAGGTGCGATCAGTACTGGGGGCGGCAAGTTTTTACATGAGATGCGTTCCACGATTTTCCGAGATGACGGAGCCGTTGAGGCGATTATTGAAAAAGGAATCGAAATTCACGTGGGGACAGGAACAGCGGGTGGCTTTTGAAGAGATGAAGCAAAGTATTGTACAAGCTAAGCCATTAGCAATATTTAACACGGAATACGACGTAATCGTGGAAACGGACGCGAGCAATATAGGTCTGGGGGGAGTGTTGTTGCAGAGGGGCCCAGAAGGTGAAAGACCTGTAGCGTACGCTTCTTGTACATTAACAGAAACACAGCAAAAGTATTCAACAGGGGAGAAAGAAGCACTGGCTTGCCTTTTTGCAATAGAGCGGTGGCATGTTTATTTATTTGGACGAAGATTTCGACTCCGTACCGACCACTCAGCGTTAGTTACATTGTTAGGAGCAAAAGGAACGGGAAGAGCACCAATGCGGATAGGCCGCTGGGTGGAGCGATTGAGGGGATATAATTTTTCAATAGAATACCGCGCGGGAGCATCTAACCACATCCCGGATATGTTGTCACGATTACCAAATACTGATAAATTTGAAGTGAATGATGCAACAGAAATAGTAGTATCGTATCTGACACAAGACGTAAAACCGCTGAACTGGGAAGAAATTGCACGATTGTCTAGAATAGATTCCGAGCTAACACAGGTACGGGGGTGGATGCGGCACAGGAAACCCTCGCCAAAAGATAGAGTGTGGGCCTCCGTAATACATGAATTGTCAGAAGTGCAAGGAGTAATGATGCGTGGAGCCAGGATTGTGTTACCCGTGGCGTGCAGGTTACAGGCGTTCAAGTTGGCACACGACGATGCGCACCAAGGAATCGTCCGAACGAAGCAGCGACTACGGGAGCGATTTTGGTGGCCCGGAATGGATAAATTCGTGGAAGAAGCTATCCGAAACTGTGGACTGTGTGCTCGACACGACAAAACAGCACGCCCCGTGACCGCTCCGATTCGAACGACTCCGTGGCCGAAGCAACCGTGGACAAGGTTAGCGCTAGACATCCGTGGACCTGACATATCAGTGGGAGCTCAGCAGCGGTTTGCAATAGTGGTAATTGACTACTATTCGAAATGGGCGGAGGTGGAGCTTGTCCAAGAGGCAACCACAGAAAAGATAGTGGATTTCCTGCACCGACTATTTCATCAGGAGGGGGTGCCCGAATATCTAATATCGGACAATGGCTCGCAAATGACTAGCTCAGCATTCGCCGAGTTCATGAAGAAATTTGGCGTAATCCATCAGTTGACCCCTGTGTACCATGCGGCGGCAAACGGCCTGGTGGAAAGGTTTAACAGAACGCTGGGGGGATTCTTCGAAACCGCTAAACAGATGGGGGGAGACTTCAAGAAACGGATCAGAGAAATGGTGGGAGCATATAACGCCACTCCACATGCAACCACGGGTCTCTCCCCAGCCACGCTTCTTCATGGTCGATCGATGCGAACTCGATTGAGTGTGACAGCTCCAGGGGAACCCGCTCGAGGCGATGCACCAAGTCGCGAACACACCGAGAGGCGTCAGCGAGCACAGAAGGAATACGCCGATAGGCGTAGAGCAGTCACGGATATAGCGTTGAGCCCAGGTCAATGGGTGCGCATAAGACGGCCAATCGTAAGGAAGGGAGAGAAGAAGTACAGCCCGCCGATCCAGGTAATGGAACGGAGAGGGGCGGATACGTACCTGCTGGCCGATGGTAAAGTATGGCACCGGAACAGACTAGTGTCCGCCAAGCAACCGCCTGAAGTAACGGCACAACAACAGCAACAACACAGGCCACTGATTGGCAGGTGGACCGGAACAACGGTTCTGGCAGGGGGGGACGAGGAATCAGAGGAGCAAGAAGTATCGGAAGAACAAACGGAGGAAGAATCATCATCAGAGCAATCGTCGGAACCGGAAGAATACATATCAGCAGAAGAGAGGGACGAGCAACCGGAGTTGAGGCGGTCAAGGAGGACAAGAGCGGCACCAAAATATTTAAATGATTATGTAGGATAAATATAGGTAGTAGGTAACATAATAAAAAAAAAAAAAAAAAAAAAAAAAAAAAAATGAAGGGAGGGAGAGTGTAGTGTATGAGATGGATATTGATGATAGCGATGATCCGTGATGAATTAGATAGATAGAAGCGCGCCACCAGGGGGCAGAGGAATACGTGCCACCAGGGGGCGCCAACAGTGTTGTACAGATTGGGATGAAATAAACTGAAAAGTCATTCTGGCGTCGGCGTTGGTAGAGCCGGTAACTCTAGCGGTGAGTGTCCTTATTGTTCCGTACGTAGACACTACAGTAACGTAACACAGACACAACAGCACCGAGTCCGTCCACAGCCGTGTTCGATTTGTCGTCGGCCAGTCTGCCCGCTGAGATGCCACCAACGGAGCCAAGCGGCCAGCAATAGCGGCAGCAGCAGCAGCACCACCATCAAACTCATCATCAGCGGCAGAAGTACATAGCGGTATTTAATTCGCGTTTTCGATCATAATTTTGTTTGTGCCACCACAGTTTCCTTCTCTTGTTGCCAATGTTGTGGTGCTCGCGCACGCTGCTCGCTCTGTGTTCATCTTATTTTATATATATATATATATATATATAAACACACACACATATATATGTAGATGTGTACTGGCTCGCCAGTGTGGTCGTCCATCGAGTCAATTCTATTCCGAGTGTTCCCGTCTGTCGTCGTCGTTGTCGTCGTCGACATGTGCACCAGCCTAAATAGGGATACAATATGAGAAATCCCGTCGTTAGAGTGTCCCTTCTTCATCGATCCTTCATCTCTGTTGCTCTCTTGCATTCTGTCTTCCTATCTTTCTACAGCAAGCGCGCGCGCTCTCTATCTCTCTTAATTTGATCTATCCGCCGCTTAGGCTTTTTTTCTCACTTAGAAGAGATTGTCTCCTAACTGCTATGTGCGTTCGTTGTTGTTGTGTCGTCGTTGTGTTCAGTGCTTGGTAGGAGACGGACGACTCCCTCGATTGCGTTCGCTACTCCAGCTAATTCTCCAGCTACCACCTTTTCGCTTGCTTGCTTAGTGATCATTGCTGCATATATATATATATATATATATATTATATATATATATATATATATATATATATATATATATATATGTATATATATATATATATATATATACACATATACAGAGAGAGCCAGCCAAGAGTTGTTGAAGATCTTTCTGCTCACTCACTACTGCTGCTGGCGCTGCTGCAGTAGGTCTTGTATTGTGCGTGTTTTTCTTCGTTCCTCCAAGTTGGGTTGTGGTTATGGTTATGGTTGTTGTTGTTGTCTCTGTTATTACTGTGCTACTTGATGTTATATTGTTGTTGTTGTTGTTGGCTTTGTTATTACTGTGTTACTTGATGTTAAATTGTTGTTGCCTCCTGTAGTCCAGCTCTGTTTCGATTTATCTCATCGACTGCATCTGTTGACGGCGTTCGGCGGATGTCTGCCGGTGGCTGCCGACGATCCGATCCGATCGCCGGTGACGATGATGAGCTTATCTTGCCCCGATGATCACCTTGTCGCTCGCTGAGTTTGAATGCAACGGCGTCGACAGTGGAAATATGGCCGCTCGTAAGTAAATACGAAAGTCACAGAGTCATCTAGTCATCCATCCAACTGCCCAGTCAGCAACCAGCCAACCAACCAACACATCGATCAGGTCATTACCGCGATGCGTAGAGGGTGGTCGCATCTCCAATATATATATATATATATATATATATATATATATATATATATATATATATATATATATATATATATATATCATATAAAAACCCAAGTTGACTGATGAGGCTCAACAGTTTACGTAGTAGTCTACTCAGTATGACTGACAAACGTACATTTTTTTATCGAGCGCTTCGAAGAGGCGTAATGCACATGCGTCGATGGCAGCTGTCAGAAACTATTGTCTGGAGCTTACAAACCCACTAACCCTACCGTATTTCTCTTCCACTACTTCCCTCCCGCCCAGCCAACCTCTAGTTTTTCTGTCTTCGATGCTGCGAGTACGAGCGAAATTCGACTTGAGGTTGCAGATATAGTGTTAATCAACGGCAACCGTGATTCGGCCTCCACGGTCGTTTCCAGAGAACGTTTCCGGTGAACAGAAAAGTCGTGACAGTAAAGGAGTACGTGGTTACGTTTGAGTACCGGTAACCCGTTTTTGTTTACGAAAGGCTCAGCGGTTCTTCTGAATGATATAGGGGGATGGTGAAGTGGAAACATAGATGCCTCCGCTCCATACAACTACTCGTATATGTAAACGCCAAACCATGTGCCCGAGGAGGCAAAGGTCTCTTAAGAACGTTTCTCGAGAACACAGGACAAGGAGACAAGCCAGTTGCTACTAACGGAACACTTCAGGCGCGGACAGAGACATAGAACGAGATATATATATATATATATATAGAGAGAGAGAGAGAGATAGCGAGAGTGAAAGTCGATTGATGCGAACAGAAGCGAGATGCCACCGACTGAGAGAAGAGTTATACGTAGAGAACCAGTGCACAGCGCGAGCTGAGAATCGCGCGTGATTACCAACAGTGGTAATAATGAAATAATGGCGCAGTAGTGGTGGTGGTGGTGAGGCTTGTTGTTGCAGTGTGTGTTTGTGTGTACGACTCGATGCGACCCATAATGACAGCTAACTACTCGGATCTGGTTACGGATCGCTTTTAGATAGATGAAGAGGGGGTCGAAAACGAATTGCCTTGTTAGATGGACATCGCTGTCAGACGCTAGCCAAATATAGAGTCAGAGAACACGAGAGAGAGAGAGGGAAAGGCAGATCGAAAGAGAGGGAGAGAGTATGGGAGACAGAAGCACCGAGAACGAGGCTGCTGCTGCTGCTTGTACTGCGTTTAACAAGAACAGCAACCAAATTGGTCAACATTTATCTACTCCCAAATAATAATAATATTAATAATAATAATAATCTCCCGAGTGCGCTGAAAATGGGAAAAACGCAAGTACCAAGAACTGGATTATTATTATTATTATTGTTTATGTGTATTAATATATACATTTGTGATGTAAGAACATGTGCACAGCCCGCTCGGGGCATAACCCAAGGCGTTAGGTCCAGGCTTGGGCTGGTCCACCTAGCCAGGGTGCCTCTCACCGAAGCGGCATTCCCTCTCTGAACATTCAATGACAGACGTTGCAGTAAATATTCACCCGCCCTCTTGTCTCCTGTAGCCAGCACCAATCTTCTCCCGACATTCTTAAGCAGTTTCGTCGTGAGCAGCCCAGGCTCCCTCCCTAATGTCTCGAACGCGAGGAGTGAGAACAAGTGTGGGTAAGCAATCCTTGAATACTTTCTGCACTTGGTTGCTTCCGCTAGGGCTATTGCATGTCCAGGGCGAGCTGCGCCCGTACCGACCATTGAAGGGGCGGTTACGGTCGCATCCCACACCAGCATTTGGCCCCGCTCAAAGGGAGTCAAGGTCATTCCATCAGGTTTCCTTCCATCGTCTCTGACTAAGCCCGGAGGCTCCAAAATGCATGGGTAGCCCGCCGACCGTAGCCCTCTGCTAAATGTTTCATTTAAGGCTGATAATAATAAGATCCTGCATTGGATTAACCGTCTTGCGGCGGCAAACACAATCCGAGTGCCGGCAACTAAATCCAAGTTTTCTCCGAGCTCCGGCCCCGTCCCACCGAGAACAACGCAATAACATCCGGAATGGACAACGAGACGAAGAAGCAGGTGGCACAGCTCAAAGTAGCGCTCAGTTTAAAACTTTCCGCCAACCTCGCAATTGATTCGAACATTGCGAACGGTGTTTCTACCATACTTATGGTAAACAAAAGCAACAGCAACAACGGTGCCAGGGGCAGCAGAAACGTCATGTCCAAAGTCCGCAGCAACAGTCGAAGCAGACACCTCTCACATATGTTGTCAGGAACCTTGTCGATCTCGGTCGACAGCATCAGCAACGTAAGGAAGAGAGAGCTGCAGCAACCTCAGCGGGAGAAGGAGAAGCCAACAGCTGCGCATGACGTCATTATTCTGCCACAGTCGCGCGGCCAGTAAATAGACTGCAAGAGGCAAAAAGAAGATGAATCTCCCTTACCTGAGGCTTTATAGCTAGCACCAGACGATGCGGTCAGTGCGGGTCTAGTAGAGCTAAACCTCCAGCCACCAGCTTTGGTCGGCGGTGACTGTTCTATTGAAGGTCGCGCTATTGACAGGGAGGGCAATGGGCTTCTGGGGAACAGAGGCCTGGTATGTGCATCAGTACGGATAATAAAGCGGAGGGAGCACAGTTGACCTGCTGTTTCACACCCTTTAATATCCGACGAAAATTCAGGGGTGCGAGGTTCTTGACATTCCAGCACGGAAGCACCTGCCGGTACTGCCGTGTTTGTGTGTGTTTGGTTAGGGGCACGCCCCAAGTCGACATCCGACAACTTTCTTGCTAAAGCGGCTAAATTTGCGTGTAGCAAAACGCAAATTAAGGCTGCTGAGATAAGCTCCTGACGTTCAAAAGAGCAAGCACATTTTGGAGGCCACCGTCAAGGCGACTGTAGTTAAGAAGAAGTACAGACGATGGCAACAGCGGGGACAATCCAAATTCCTAATGAGATATCGCGTCGAAGGATAATTTTAAGAGTTCGCTAAGTTAATTATCTCAAGGGTGCCATCAAACTGTGGAGCATGTTCTACATTTAGAGCAATTCGGTAATGTAAAGCGATGTACTTCAGTCGAAGGTTAAGTAGGTGTTGGCTGTACGTGGGGGGTCAATTGTACGCCGCTTTTACTGATTGTGTTAAGACCCTCAACACAGTCCTCGTCACTTACTAGTAGACTCAATTCGACAATTGCGTCTTCTTAAGCTTAAGATTGCTATATTATATATAAATGCATACGTTTTCGTTAGAGTATATATAATATATTGCTGTATTATATCAGCTTAAGAATGCACTAATGTTGAGCTACAGCTTTGGTAGGGTGGAGAGCCACCTCCCAGCGGCAAATTTTGCGCAGCTAGAAAAGCTTTGGGATGGAATAGCATGCACTATTCCGCACGTGTGCACAAACTGGATTGTGCATAGCTACTTGGTGTGTTCGACGCAGGTTAGCGATCAATGCCGTAGCCGGTTCTTCATAAAAGTAGTTATTATGCCTATTTTCTTTAACATAGTTGTGCAAAATCTACGTTTGCGGGAAACACTTCGCTAGCTTGCGTAGCAAAAAGCAAATAGTCAGATTAAACAAAGTCGTATAAAGTCGATATGTTGTTATGTCTTACACAAACGCTTTCACGTGAAAAATCGTCAAATGTTTCTATTACGACCAAAAATGTACCTCCAAAGGACTACTCTTAGGTTATAGCAATTTCATTGCCCACCACTCGTACCAAAGTGATTGTGCTGCGTTACGTAGTCGCCAAGTAACTAAGCTTTTTCAACAGCCATATCGAGAGCGAAGGCATGCATACTTGCATAGAGTGTATAAGAACGTAAGGTACATATTTTGAGGTTTGGTTGAACTCGGCAAGATAATTATTTTTCCTAATGGAAGGAGGGGCGAAAACGTTTTAGCAAAATTTTACGGTTCTGAACGCGAAAGCTTTAACGTAAAACATAACAACTATGACTGTCGAAAAAGTTTAGTTACTCGGCAACTACGTAACGCAGCATCATTTTGATACGGAAATGGTGGGCAATAAATTTGCTATTGCCTGAGAGTAGTCTTTTGGAGGTACATTTTTGGCCCTAATGAAAAAATTTTGCGATTTTTTACGTAAAAGCGTTGACATAAAACATAACAACATATCGACTTTGTATGAGTTTCGTTAATCTGACTATTCGCTTTTCACTACGCAAGCTTGTGAAGTATCCTCCATTATGCAGAATTTTCACAACTGTGTAGGAGATAAAAAGACACAATAACTATTTTTTATACATTTTATCCTATCTCCTAAACAAGACGAAACCGACGAAGCGAAACGCCCCTTCTTTCACTGGGAAAAATTATTTTTTGCCGAGTTCTACCAGACCCTAAAATAAGTACATATTGGAAACGGGACTTCCGTAGGTAGGCAATTCCTCGCAAAACGTTATATGCTAAAATAGAAACCCGCAGCGAGTAAATTTTTTCTCGCTGCTGCTTTTTTTTTGCATCGGCAGTGCGTTAAATCGACTGAACACGTCACGGACCGAATCCCTTTGCCTCCTATAAAAAGCGGCTCTACGTGCACCATTCTGTGATACTCTGGCTCTCTGGAGAATTCACTAGCCACCATTCCAGAGAAGCATACGGCTACCAGAAGTAAGTCACCTGTGGGGATCCTAATCAACTTGATTCTACGCAACGCAGATATTAAAGTATAGCACTTGAGTGAATTATAATCCAGATGGGGATTCCACCTCATGTTCTCCTGGAAAGTGAGCCCCAGGCACCTAAGTTCCGTGTTTTGAGTAACACGATGCTAGGTAAATCCAGTAGCTTTGGCGATAAACGAAAACTATATAGTTTGTTTTAGTAGCATTAATAACTAGTCTGAAATGCTTGAAAATGCTGTCAACATTAAAGAACGACTGGTGCAAATCCGTATCAAATTTCCGATGACTTAGTCCGAACAATAGCGTCGCGTCATCAGCAAAAGCTATAACAAGGTTAAGATCTAGCACCTTAATAATAAGAATAAGAAACATAAAAGGATTTGAGAGGTACCAACCTGCTTCCACGAGGACTCCATCCGACCTGTTTGTAAGGCCTATCTCCGTCCTAAGAGAGAGGTCTAAAGCAGGCAACAGCTGGAGCGGAGCAACCCAGCTGAGCGGACATCTGGAATAAAAACAAATGTCAGGACAGCTGAAAGCAGCCGGTTAGGCGAAATAAAATTAATCGACTCCAAATCTCGGTTTAGCCTGATCAACACCAGTTTCTCGATGATCTTTGAGATAAAAGCAACGACGAGATCGGCCTTTAATTAGTTGCGTGGTTTTCTTTATCCCTTTTTTAAACAAAGGAAACACGGCAGTAATGTTTAAACATAATGGAAAGCTAAGCTTGCGGGAGTAACTATGACTCTCTTTCCAGCGTTTTCCCCCCTGCAAGAGAACCATCTGTGTTCCGATCCACTACGAGGCCTTTCTCCCTTTCAAATGGCAAAACGGCCAGGTCGCCTTCTGTCACTTCTGAAAAGGTCTAATAGTTCTCAGGTGCTGGGGACCCATGTTGCGTGAACAAATAGGGAGTTTTGGGCAGTTCTCGGATACAGTTTGCTCGAAAGTGTCAGCCTTGCGTGTTGCTATGTTCGGCCAATTTCGTCTTTCTTAATTTTTTTCATGTAAGCACACATACATGTACAAGTTGACTTACTTCTTGTGCTGCTGTTTCCGGTTGTGCAGCTCGGCTTTTTTTATAATGGCCACAAAATGGAGAACTTTATTGTTAGTGGCATGCTACTGATAAACGTAATAATAACTATTACATTATTATTACAGGGCAAAAGCAGAAAAATGACATAATTTGCGCATGCGTTTATGACATACTAATGTTTACACATGTTACTAGCCGCACTGGCAAGCGTCACGAGCGTATGTATGTCACACTGGCAGGTGGTGGCAGCTGACGCGAGCGAGGTGCCACTATATCCTGTCTGGCAGAAATCGTTTGACCGCGTAGAGCATTTCTAGAAAACACAAACATCCCAGCACTTGAAGGTGTCTACCTTATACAAATGTATGCCTCACCCGACGCCGCTCACACATGCCCGTTTTCTGACATTTCCGCAATATTATTTCAAGCACTGATGATCACAGATGAGGACGGTGTCAAGCATACCGACGATCATTATCCGTGATATATGTATATGCCGGACAAACGCAGCAACTCTTACTTGGTTCTAAAAGGGTCTCTCCATTTATATACAAGACACGGCAAGCGGACACAACATACAAACAACTCCACTACAGAGCAGCTAATACGGCAGCTAGTACGCGACTACTTCGATAACAACTGCCGCTGCTACTCAATTATTACAACTACTTACTAGTGGTTCGGCTAAGACAACTTCTGCAATGAGCATGACTGTCAAGAAAAGCGCGCGTAGAATTATGGTGGTCATGGCGGGAATGGTGGCACTAGCCTGCCAACTAGAACACCAAAGAATAGAAATGCGGTTGCTCTCGCTAGGATTTCTGTTGCGTGAGTTGCCGTTGTTGTCGTGGTTGTTGATTTTGTAGAAGCACAAAAAAATGCAAAACTATGAATCTAATTGTTCGTTGCTCGAACTTTAATTTCGAACATTAATCATTAATTATCGCCGCCGTCGCATCTTGCTCGCGGGCCGCCTGAGATGGCTATCCGCCGCTATTGCGGCAATATTTATGTCGCTGTCGGGTACGATAACCGGGGGACGAAAAGAGACGATCTCGACGCTGGACGCTCGTTTAGACTGCCGTTCGCTGCTGATTCACGAGCAGCTTCATTCAGTACAGACCCTAGAGACAATTTAATAATCGTAGTCAAACTAAAATGACTCTCACTCATACAGAAGAACCACTGCAGCAGCAGCAGCAACAGCAGAAGCAACGCCAGCGAGCCAGTACAGCAACAGCTTAAGCTACAAAGATCTAAGGGTATCACAGAGTGTGCATTATTTGTGCTGGAAAGTTAGACAAGAGAGGAGAGGAAGAAAGGGGGAACAGAACGAGAAGAAAGAAATAAAACAAATAACAAAGAAAAAAAACACGCGAAAACGCGCGTAGAGCCAGAGAGCAGAAAAGACAATCCACGAAGCAGAGATAACTTACCTTAATGGGTCACCTGCTAAGCCGAGAAGACGGGTTGGCAGCGAGAAGAACGCGTCTCGACAACTCGCAACTGCGAAATGGCGACTCGTTGCTTTACGACACGTAACAACATGTTTTATTGAAGACAAATGAGGGTGGCGACGCGCATGCGGACGAATGGTGATGCGGAATAGAGCGCTTGAGCTTTACGAATGAAAGCCGGCAAGAGTAATAATAATAATAATATTATTTATTAGTTTTCTTGCCGGCCAGTCACATGAAACGTTTGCAATGTTTATTCGGAAACGAGCACACCGAGTGGAATACGTAACAGAAAATCAACACGATGAAGATAATTCGGAGACAACAGCTGTTGATGTCTTTTTCATGAGTATGTAGTAGTAGGGGCGCTATTTACCGCTTTTAAAGTCGGTAGTAATATAGAATAGAAAAACTAGCGAAGGTTGTTTGTCTTTGGTGGAAATCGTACGTGATTCCCTGACAAAATGCAAGTATATCAAATAATAATAATTATTATTATTATACTTACTAATAGTATTTAGTATTAATTGTATTAATATTCTCAAAGCTTTTATAAAAATCAAATTTGTTTAAACGGCAGTCTATGTGTATACAACTGTGTACTACATAGCAATATTTCAAACGTGATAATCATATCAGCTTGTCAAGTTAAATTATTGTTACGATACTCAAGGGTGCACATTATAGAGCATATGTCATCTTACGGTGAGTGCTCGAAACAGCTAGACTACGGCAATAGAAGTCGGAGGTCAAATAGGAAGAGGTGACCACCAATACAATCTTTATACGATTGTCATCGAGTAAACACTGTATTGACGATTGTGACGATTTGTGTTACTAGTTAAGCCCATCATGAACTTGTAGCTTACACGTGGAAAATTGACACACATGCTTAATTGCGTTTGAATAAATAAAATACATTTTTCGGGCGGACTCTCAGCCAAGATTTAACGTCCCACAGGACTGCTTTTTGCATTGCTTCATAGACGGATCCCCATAAATACAAATATGCAACGATGGGGTTCGAACCCGCGCATCTATGTGTCTCGTCCGGTCGCGAGGCGCGGTCGAATGCACCACTTCACCGGACTCGACTTTGCAAATTGCGTTCGAATAGGATCTCCTAAAATAGACCAGACACTTGTGTAACTGTGTTGGAGTGCTTTACTATTGTCGGCGTTTTCATTATTTACTTGTGCGTTACGATCCTTGAATGATCCTCTTTTTTTGCTTTACTTAAACAGAAAAGTCATAAATGGCTCATCGGTGTGGCTCATTTTTTTTATTTACGTATTTATTATTATTAGACAGTTATTGCAATTGCGAGGTATGCACGTTTAGGCCAGGTTCAACATGCTCTGCTACGCTTCCATACTCCAAGTAAGGAGGATGGGCTAGAATCAAGAACAACCTCTTTAGATTAAAAACAGGGTAATTTGTGGAAAATGACAATTTTCTTAAAATGTGACGTATCAGTTACTACGCAATTACAACCAAAAGCACTAAGGTAATAGTCAGCAGCCTAAGTGGAAACTGTTGCAGTGACTAGACTGGTTACAGTTTCTAGCTAAACGAGATTGACAAAAGCCAACGACTGCACCACTCAAAAATTGACTCTACAGCTTTAGCAGATTCCTAATTGGCGGTTGTACTTTCGCAGCCTTCCCAAGCACCCAGACGCAAAAGCATATCGCTTCCAATTTTTTGTCTCCTCGAGCTGTTGGCAATGGCCATTTCACCATCGTCTTGTTTATTTCACCAAATGTTGGTATGCACTGGTGAGTTGGGTCGACTGTTATTTCAAAACAGCCGCCTTGGTTTTCCATAAGCTGCTTCCCTGATGCATATATGATGTTGTTCCAAGCCTGCCAACTCATCTTGCGGTCTCACTACATCTTCCCTCATCGCTCGTAGCTCTTACGCCGCTTCTGACTCACATATTCAAGCTTTTCTGCCTAGGCAATTTTCTTGTTTATACTGTGTTACGCAATAGCTGTCTTCTTGTAATCGTTTCAGATTCCCTTCAGGGCGAGACAAACTGGGTATCTTTTTAAATTTCGCTCATCTATCTGTTTTCCTCTAGCCGGGCCTCTCTGTTCTCTCAATACTTTATTCTATTCGGTTCCTCCCGGGGCGTGACCCCACCTCGCTTGCTTATCTAGCGTCGATCTACCCACCAAATCCCTGTGTACATATTTTACCCGTTTACCGATATTGGCGGTGTTGCTGCTGATCCCCGATCCTAGCTACGCCGCAAGTCTCTCTCTTTCGCTCTCTCTATCTCTCTCTCTCTCTCTCACACACACACACACAAACCCGCATACGTCCCCTCTCCCCCTCTCGCAATCTCTCTCTGTGCTAGTGTCTCCCTCCCCGCGCTTGCTTACTGTTACTTACCCTTCGGGCGTTTTGCCATGCGACTCGTAGCCAGGCCGAAACCGTTTACCCTATCTGTTGGCCTCTTGTTCCCCCCCCCCCCCCCCCCCCTCAATCAACATTCAGCCTCGGCGTTCTTCGACGATCGGCTCCACCTTTTACTCAATGTTGCACTCGCCGTGCATTCGCCTTGCGGCCATTTGCCTTTTGGCGCTATTTCCATAAAGGGCAGACTGTTTCAATCGCTCGTTCCCTCGCTACTCTGGCCGCCTGTTCTACACATTAGTCAGATCGAGCGCAGTGCGCGAACACATCGGCACACTCACTCTCCGGAGTCTCATCTGCCACGTCATCCTGTACCACCACCTCCAGCACCCCCCGCCCCCTCTGCACCCCCCGCCGCCTCTGCACCCCATCTCCGTACTACCCCATCAGATTTTGCCTACGTTTATCTGGTGTCGTTGCCCGCGTGCGGTCGAGCTGATGCAGATGGAGAAGCGTATACGGATCTGTTCATGAATTCACCCATACTGTGGTGGTGCACATGTCTTTCTAATTTCACACGTTCACCCCTTTTTATCGTCGTTGTTGCGCTTCGCTTCCTGTGCTTGTTACTGCCACCAGTTAGATTTAGCTACTAGACTTTGCAGACTATGTGCTGCGTTGTAGCTATAAATAATTAACATAAAACGTTTATATACATTACACAAAATTACATACATTACACAAATTTACATAAAAAATTACATAACTGCCAAAAAAATATACATATTATATATATAGGTTCGTTACGACTACTGTGTCATTGGACGAGACGAATAGTACAGGACAGGGAAGGGTTTGACATGCGTTGCTCACGTCTATTGAGATAGAGGGGAAAGCAATTGTAATTTAGAGAATCATATATATATATATATACATATATAAGGGACGTTACCGTATTCATGACAAGACTTGAATAAGTGTTGTTGATATGTCCATGCATTTCATACATATTCCTGCGAAAGAAACCTACTTTGTAGGTCTCTTTGCTAGGCTTATTTGTAAGCTGCGGATACTGCTAGCAGCGTGGTTGTCGTCCATTATCGCTACATATCATATCGCTATATCAGTTGGCCAATCAGCCGTCATATGCGATTCATCTACGATCCATGACTATATTAGGACGATTACTATGAATACTAGTCGTAGTGGTCCAATTGCACAGGTCACTACAGCCGGCCCGCTACATCTGCACGCGTATGTATTCAGGTGTATTTGTAACTATCTATCTATTTATTGATGTGTATCTGTGCGTATGGGGGGTGGAGGGTGGAGGATGTGGATGTGTGCGGGTACGACGTAGTTAGCTATCTAGTGTTGAGTGAGGGGGCGCAATTGATCCAGCAGGATAGACCGCTCTTTATTTGTCCCCCACGTTGCGTCGTGACTTGCGAACGCTGCGCGGGCGGGCAGGCAGGCGGGGGCATATACATACATAGAGTGCAGCAGCATTGAGAGAGCGATGGAAACGTTATCTTAGCGCGGCCGTAGACCGGCATTCCCGCCGCCGTAGGGAAACGAAGAACGGACGAAAAGAAGGGAAGAGGGATAAGGGAGGGATATGGAGAAGGTTAAGATCGCGCGACAGAACAAGATAAAACAAATACGCACCCGCACGCACTCTCATATACGCAAGCATGAGATCAGCGACAAAGACAACAACAACAACAGCAACACAGCAACAACAACAGCAACAACAACAACAACACAACAGCAACACCAACAACAACAGCAACACCAACAACAACAACGACAGCAACAACAACAACGATGATGCTCCAGCAGCAGAATGTGATTGCCATGATAGGCA
>QVRM01000907.1:0-47500 GCA_003439945.1 Dermanyssus gallinae
AAAAACGGCAACTGATGAGGAAAACGTAGAGAAAGTGCGAAAAATTCTTGTGGCACAGATAAGCGAATGAACATAAAGGAAATAGCGGAGGCATTAGGGATTAGTTTAGGCAGTGTGCATTTTATCCTACACGAAAACTTGAAGATGAAAGAGCTTATTAGAGCAAAATGGCTTGCCGCATTTGCTCAACCAAGGCCAAAAAGACGCGCCTGTTTTGGCTTTACAAAGCAAAATTTGGCCAAGATGTCCGAACAATCTGTCGGATTTTTGAATATTATGCAAGACTGTTGGACTGCCGTTAGCAAGAACTCATCGTGAAACGGCCCGCTTTGCAGAAGAAGGTTGTCCCGTTTCACCAGGGGCAATGCTCCTGCATACAAGTCCCGGCAAGCATCGGCAAAACTGGCCCAACTGAGGTGTCAAACTTATTGAACAACCCTCCTTCTTCTTCAGACCTGGGCCCCCTCTGATTATTTCCTCTTCGGACATTTGAAGAATAGTCCTCGGTGGAAGCGTTTTTCAGCACATGAAGAGTTAAGGCTGCTGTCAATGCCTATTTTCAGTCTAACGACGCGGAATTCTACTCAAGGGGTATGAAAGCTCTGAAATCGCGGTGGGAAAAGTGTATTGAGCTTCTCTCGGGGACTATATCGAATAAGAAAAAATTTAAAACATGATTTGGAAAATTCTCGGTTTTCATTCTAAGAACTTATTGAACTACCTGTATATATAGGGGTGTCCGGACTCTGGGGTAAGGTCAAGCTTCGTGGGAAAATCATTTTTGCCAGAGGAAAGGGAGAGCGGAAATGTTTCGTACAAGATTGAGATAACAACATTCTAAGCTGCTATATTAGAGTCGCTGCCCGACATACATTTATAAATGTTGGACTGCGAGAGAACGAAGTACTCAATTGAAAAGCCAAGCATACTGACAAACTTCGGTGGAAAAGTTCTAGATCGTCTAAAACATTAGCTATAGCAGAACTCTTTACTTGTTTCTCTCTTTACTTATTCCAGTTGTTAGTCTTCCAAACTCTTTTTTTTTCATTTGGTTAAGATTGGTTCAGATATAAATAAACGAAACGTCATAGCATCTAAACGGATTGAAATTTGAACATGCCGCACTTTGGGACGACGTAGTGAGGCATCTAGGGATACGAGTAAGTCTTGCAACTTTGCAAGTGCGTATGTGAGGGCCCCAGCACACGACAAAGAAAGAGAGCAGGCGGAGGAGACTGCGTGCCCGACAATGTACCAAAAAGTGAGGTTCCTACGGGGCAGGCACATGCAACACCTGTTTCCGGTATCATAGACCGACTTCCGCTGGAGCGGATATTTACCGAGCATTTTCGCAGGAAACTGAAAAAAGCTGATGCCATCAATTATACCAGAGACCAAGCCGTAGACTGTATGTCAAAGAGCATGCGTCGGCACCTTCCCCTTCAAAAAAATGAAAAGCGTTGTGAAGTGATTACTTTTGAGGTAAAACTTCAATTATACCCATAGGTCGTTTTGTACCTCTTCATTTGAACCCATACTATAGTAGCACTGTTAAGCTTAGCTGAGTTTTGTTTTTTTATTTTGAATAATATAATTATTATTATTATAAACACAACGGACGCCAGAAAACGGAATAAATACGTTGGACTGAAAATAAGCTATATGTTTGTGCATATTGTCATGGAGACACTAGGACTAATCAGCAAGGAAACCGAAGTATTTATTAATTAATTAAGGAAGCAAATTCAGAAGGTCACGAGCGATCGAAGAGAGAGTCAATTCCCGAGGCAAGCGTTGTCCTTGGCCGTTTGCAAAGGGCAATGCGGTATCTATTTTCGGTGCCATGGAGTAAAGTAATTCTTTCAAAGAATTGCGACAATAGGCTAGGCGAGGTGCGGTACTGTATTGCAGTCTTATTACTTCTTGTATTAAGTGAATGAAAGTATTAAGGCTGCAAGTTTCAGTTGCAGCCTTAATACTTTCAAAGTTCCAGTCGCAGCCTTAATACTTCCAAAGTTTTAACCGTATTATGCCCCCGATCTTAGTTCATAATCTTAGCCTGTGTTAGAAATTCTGTTTTTGGTGTGGCACTGGAACAGGCTAAAGCCACAGCAATCATAAACTCAATAGACTAATGCGAAAGGGAAGTGAATGCTCCAGTTGCCCCGAAAGGAACAGCTCAAAAGTTCGTAGATTCTGCGTGCGGCACAACTTGTGGGTGGAAGCTGGGAGCAACCTTGGCTGCGGAGATACTGAGACGCAAGAAAGCTTTAGGCAACTCTTAGGGGAACTAGATTTGCATGCTATTGTGAATTTGAATGATACGGTTTTGCGGATGTTAAGGCAAGCCTGTCAAGCGGCGCGTTAACTGTGTATAGGTTTCAGCGGGCTAACATCGATCCGCTGAGGTCGAGTTCCACACTAAGATGGGAAGTGAGGTTCTTCTTATTTCCTACTCGCCGCGATAGTACTAGTAACAACATTAAACCCTCCTCCATAAAAAGAGGCAAATACTCTTATGACGCCAATAATTGAATATTCTACGTAGAGAATTATTTGAGAGGCATGTGGTCCATCTTGGCGTACTATTTAATGTCAGCAGTGCCCAGTTTAATATTCAATTTTTCCATTTTTGACTCGCTATCAAGATTATCTCAGTTCCTTCTGGGGCTAGATTTAAGTGGTGTTTGTTAAATCTTCTCTAACAATCATGTCGGGACGTCACTTTCTATTGCATTCCCCCTTGTGTCTCAGGATATACCAATGTTTTATATTCTTGCGGAGAATCTATACGCATAAGCAATAAGTGGATCCATTTAGCGGTGAATGTTGGCTTGATCATTTAGATGCCGTAGCTAAAATTTAAGAAGGGCTCCTAAACCAAATCGATACGATAACGAACACTTAAGGATCCACCCCGCCTAGGAGTGAGTCCATGCAAATAGGGAGCTTTTGAAGTAAAGATTCTTGGTTATTTTATGCGGTATACGTTTTTATGATTCTGCAGCTTTTTCAGCTTTTGTGCTTGCTTCCTCTAACTAGAGCACTGATACTTAGAACCACTATTTAAAATGCCCAGGGCAGAGTACATTAAAGTGGAACGAAAAGCAACACGAGTTATCGCATGACACGGCATCGTGATCTGACGGTATCTCTGAACAACTGACAGATGTCGGAGCTGTAGTGGATGCCATCATTGCAATAGTAAAGTCGCCTCTAGTAGTCATGTTGCGAATGAATAGCAGGAGGTACGTTATTACGTTCACGTCTCAAAATGCAGCACAGCTGTTTGAAAAAGAACTTGCACCTAAACTTCAAATTCCAGGATCCACGTCAACATGCAATGGCTAGGCGCTAAATAAAATAAAAACGAAGAGTCGCTTATCTGCCGATAGTGGTCGACGAAAGGCATACGACAGTCGTGGTTGTACTGAAGGGCTACGGCCGAGTCTTTCACATTGAAGACATAATTCATTAAACTCTACAGAATATATACAGGTCAAATACTGGTTGCCTTCTGCAACACGCTGTTTACAGCTTGGGCGAGAGAAGCGTGTCTTGTAAATGCCGGTCAATAATGAACTGCATGGTACTAACCCGTGGCTGCGCCCCTAGTCCTCAAGGAGCTCAATATTCAGCACACCAAGTGATGGTAGCCATGTAGAACAGAAAGCTTCTTTATTCATGTAATGACTGGTTGCAGGCAGGATCTGTGCAGTTCTCCTGTTGTGACATATATCCCTGGCCACGCACCAGACGAACATATTATTAATGTGCTCCGTTCTTGCAACGCACCTGGCAGCTCACATTATTTGGCTTCTGCGATTGTTTGTTCGGCCGCACTTCAAAGAAATGATCAATAAGACCTGCGCCCATAAGTTGAACTAAAACCCGTCTGTCATTTTTTCTGAGTTTGTCCATTAAAAGCGGTAATATAATGTCGTTCGTTTTGAGGTCACATCTTTTGCGGAGTCTCTTTAACAAATCTCCTTTTCACACCGTCGATCATATCTATGCATTTACACAAATATAGATGGCACGCGGGGGGGTAACAGTATAAAAGTTTGCTATACATATTTTACATTGTTTGTCTGTCAAGTGTGTTTAATTTACTCATTTCATCTGCCGATTTTTGCACAAAACAACCCTCATTGTGCAAATATGGGCGTCTTATATTCTCTCATTTTTCAATAAAACTTGCTTCATAAACAATAGATATGTAAATACGAAACCGTGAGATGGTGTTATTAAGTGCTTTTGATGTAGACTTGTAGTGCGTAAATTGGTGAGGATCAATCAGTGTTAGCCATGGTAGAATTTTACAAGTTATAATTTAACAGATGCGGATGAAAAATATAGGGCGGTCTGGAAAAAACCACGATACGTATTGATAGAAATTGATCATGGTAGATAGTAACCGCGACGTGTACTTTGATATACATTGTGACAAATTGCCTGTAATAGAGCATGTGAATTAAACGACTAATTGATTTGAAGGTGTAAAACACTGGTCCTTCTAAATGCATATGTGACAGAACCAAGTAACGTCAAACTCTCTCCCAGACAAACACCAGTTTTGGAAGAGCCTAGATAATAAAAAGCTATATCATCGTAGCCACAGAATGTCGACGAACGTTCCGCACCTCCCGGTAGAGAGAAGTCGAGGCCGGTAACATGGCATGGTGCATTCGACCGCGCCTCGTGGCCGATGAGGACACGTAGGTGCGCGGGTTCGAGCCCCACCGTTGTACATTTGTATTTATGGGGATCCTATGAAGCAATGCGAAAATCAGTCCCATGGACGTTAAATCTTGGCAGGGGACGTTACATTTTGGCAGGGAGACGTTACATCTTGGCTAAGATAGAGAAAATAAGGCGTTGCACAGGTCAATGTATGCGCACGCCCGGAAGGAAATCACAAGGAAACGAATCGCAAGGAAGGAAGGGAATTTCTTATCACACGTTCAGTTATAAGTTTCAACATCTGAAACTTTTGGACATTGTGGGTGGTTGAAAAGCCACTCTGGTTTATTTGCGATTGTGCCTAACGTTAGTAATTAGGCATGAGTTTGGTTGTTTCGGGCAACCCTGTTGGCTGCTAGAGTCACTAGCATGGCATAATCTGGTTTAAATCATTCGCCGAGTGAACGAATTTGTTTGCGTGGTTTGTAAGAGCTATAAGATAAACGCCAACATGGAGTACTATAAATATAAGGCTTCATTTTTATCGCTCAGGCTAACTTGCTGCTTATTAGTGTATTTGCGCCCCATAGGTATGTGTATGAAGACTAGCAGCAGTCGCCGCTACTATGTTATCTCTGGGGCTGCTACACAAAGCGGAAAAGTGTTTCCGCATCTTACAACAAAAGACATTAGCTATTTGCCTGGATATCAACCGTGATCAAGAGGAGTATCGTCCGGGCTCGGTTCCTTAGGGACCGTCCTCCCCTTATTGACTAATATATACAAATATAATGGCGGCGTGGTCTATAGGGCTAGTAAAATAGTCATAGTTGCCATCTATGAAGATGTCTATTTCTATAGAGAGAAATATTTGTATGTATGCGTATATATTAATAAACACTTCTCTTAAATTATTCAAATTCAACAGGAAATTGTAGCAGCGGTATTAGGTACCTTGACCAATCGGCAAACGCCCGGGCTAGAGGACCCATACGTCTGCGCCCGCAACTTCTTTAGATTGGATAAATACTGAGCCAGAGACGAGTTTTATATCGCTTATGTCAAACATATGGATACGTACACTTCTGTTCGTCAACAAGACCAATAAAGAGCGTCTGTTTTTGGCATATATATATATATATATATATATATATATATAGCTTTGCTATGTTAGCACTTTGGAGTGGACAGTTGTCTCCGCGCTAGCGTGTAATCACGTATATATATATATTTTTTTTTGTCTGTTGCAATGTAATAAAGTTGGCCGAAACTTGCACAATTTAAAATAATGTTTTGGAGGTGAGGAAGATGCTCGTAAACTTCACCTAAAATGTTGCTAGATTTCTAAAACTAGTCTAAAACAGTATTATTTATATATATATATATATATATATATATATATACGAGGGACGAATTTTCGCGGGTTACGTATATTCGAATTTCGATTTTTTGTGGCGTTATGTTGGTACTCATGTCTCTCACTTATGCCGACAAGCTCGGCCATTTTGAATGTTCACTTAATTGTTGACAGCTGCTTTGCTTGCACGTGTTTTGGATCGTCTTCGATTTTTACCTATTCAAAAAAATGGATCAAAGAACCTGTATCAAATTTTGTGTGAAAAACGAAATTAAGTGCGCGGATGCATTCCGAATGTTGACTGTGGCATACGGAGAAGCTACCTTGGACCGAAGCAACGTTTATCGGTGGTACAAAATGTTCTCAGAAGGCCGAGAAGATGTGAACGACGAAGAGCGTGCCGGACGCCCGAGCACTTCAACAACAGACGAAAAAATTAATGAAGTGGAGAAAATAGTATTGGCCAATCGTCGAATCACCGTTAGAGAAGTTGCTGAGGACCTAAACATATCGATTGGCTCGTGCCATTCGATTTTTATCAATGATTTGGGCATGAGACGGGTCGCCGCGAAATTCGTACCAAAATTGCTCAATTGCGACCAAAAACAGCATCGCATGAACATTGCTAATGAGATGTTGGACTCTGTCCGCGATGACCCAAATTTGCTCCAGAGGGTCATAACTGGTGACGAATCGTGGGTTTATGGTTATGACGTGGAAACCAAAGCTCAATCATCTCAATGGAAGCTGCCGCACGAACCAAGACCGAAAAAAGCGCGCCAAGTTCGGTCGAATGTGAAAGTTTTGCTGACAGTTTTCTTCGATTGCAGGGGCGTGGTGCATCATGAGTTCTTGCCACAGGGTAGAACGGTCAATAAGGAATATTACCTGCAAGTTATGCGCAATTTGCGCGAAGCAATCCGCCAGAAACGCCCGGATTTGTGGAAGAACAAAAATTGGCTTTTGCACCACGATAACGCCCCTGCTCACACATCGTTGCTTGTGCGCGAGTTTTTGGCCAAAAACAACACACTAATGATGCCGCAGCCACCGTATTCCCAGATCTGGCCCCCTGTGACTTTTTCTTGTTCCCTAAACTGAAGAGGCCCATGAAAGGACGACGTTACGCTACGCTTGACGAGATAAAGACGGCATCGAAGGAGGAGCTGAACAAGATTAAAAAAAAATGGTTTTTTGAAGTGCTTCGAAGATTGGAAAAACCGTTGGCACAAGTGTATAATATCTCATGGGGATTACTTTGAAGGGGACAAAATAGATATTCATGAATAAATGAATAATTTTTGAAAAAACACAAAAGTCGCGATACGTTTTGAACACACTATGTATATCTCGTTGGATATCGTCTGTAGCATTTTCGAGTAGTCAGAGGACCTGTGAATTTAACTAATAATGAAACTCTCTGAAAAGGGTCAGATCATTGGAAGAACTCCTTTAGGATTGCCGTATAAGAGCTTTAAAAGCTTAAAAAGAATAATGAAAAAGCAGCTAAAACATATATATAAGGGAACATGAATGGAATTTTCAGTGACTTCAGTAAAAACATCGCTTTAGAAATAATTCTCGACACGGAAAAATATTATTGTAAATAGTATGTGCATTTGATCGATGACACAGTTTAATAAATGTAGTCGACCAGCATTATTCTACGTTGGTCTTAAAAAACTGTAGCCATTACCTTTCCGGTCAATGCCGTTGTCCGCACCCTCTTCGGAGGTCCTTCATCAGGTGCACACCATTGGCAAGATGCTTCTTGGGTCTCAGGAGTGTAGTGATGGACCCAGCTTTCATCGACGGTCATGAATCTGCGCCAAAAATCCGACGGATTGTTCGACATCTTGGCCAAATTTCGCTGTGAAGCGAAAACAGGCGCGTTTTTTTGGCCTTGGTTGAGCAAATGCGGCAGCCATTTTTCTCTGAGCTCTTTCATCTTCAAGTTTTCGTATAGGATAAAATGCACACTACCTAAACTAATTCCTAATGCCTCCGCTATCTCCTTAATGTTCATTCGCTTATCTGTGCCAACGATGTTTCGCACTTTCTTTATGTTTTCTCATCAGTTGCCGTTTTTTGGCCTCCTGGACGTAATTCATTCTCGGTGCTCCTGCGACCTCTTTTTAACACATTAATCCAGTTGGAAACAGTGGCAAAACATGGCGCAGAGTCACCGTAGGTCTCGTCCAACCCAATTTTTACTTGGGTCGCATTCCAACCTTTAAAATAAAAATGCTTGATAACCACTCGAAACTCTTTTTCTTCATTTTTAAAAGTCACGCCGATACGTTGCACGGGAAAAGCTATCAAACGAAATCGCAACGGCCAATCACCATAATATTTTGAATGCTAGCAGTCGAAAAGTTGCAGTTCCTAATAGCGGTGGAAGCGCGCCAAAATTAGAATTCTAAAAAGCTCTTTCTAAGAACTTATGGAACTACCTGTATATGTATATATATTGAACCGGCATAACCGGGTCCGGCTTATTTCTTAAACGACCCAAACACTGCCATTTTGTTGTCTCGTTGGATCAAAATTGAGATCCTCGGCCTAGGAAACTCGCCCGACATTTTCTCGCGGCGCTATTCGACTTAGCGCGAATGTGATTAAGCAATAATTCCTTTAAATTACTCCAGGCTTCATTATAACTTGAGGCTGTTTTCAGTCTTCTTGGGCCAAGTATTGTTGTCTTAAGCATTGTTGGGTAGCCAGCCAACCCAAGGGATCTGCCAATGGCGTCTAGCATCGCCGCACGGCCATCGTTATGAGTGCATGGTAGGGAATGATGTGTCGTAGCGTTCACCGGTTGTCCGCGTCTGCGCTTATGGGGATCTAATAACGTTGCGCCCCCTCGAAGGTCGACATCAATCCTCATAATAAAGACGTCGAGCAATCTACCCATAGAGGCGCTTGGAAAAGCTTGCAGCCAGGCCTCCGCACCCTCAACTGAAGCTGCTCTCAGGCAGGCTATTGCGGTGTCGTTAGAAGCCGAACTGCTCCTTAAACAGGGAGTCACCTACTCACGCTGCGAACACATGTTCTCTGGTGTTGTATCTGCCGCGGATGCAAAATCCTTCTTTTCCTAGTGAGGGCGCTCTTAAATTTTTCTTGACAGACATCGCCTAGGAGTGGCCCTACGCAGCCCTCCTTCTTCTAACCTGTCACATCGATGCCACTAGCGTGGGACACCCCGGGGTGACACGGTCGGGATGGCCCAATCCTCCTTTTGTGCCGGTAGGAGTACCTGTGTATTAGAAGATTTTAGAGTTCCAGGTTGAGCAAGCGTTTTGCGGTTGTACGTCGCTGAGTTCGCGGAATTTATCGGCCCAGTCGCCTAGGTTCACTCCTCTTAATATTCGAGTTCACTTGGGAAAAAAGAACGGAACAGAAAGAAGCCGCTGTGCAAATCAACAAGTTTTAGTCGATTGTCTGAGCTGAGCAAGCCAAGATACAGGATATCAGGAACACCTTCTAAAAATAATAGCATTGCTAATAATTTCGAAGTTTGAGGGTGATTACCTTCCGACCAGACAAGAGCTCCCGAAGTGTCACAGACGCTTTCTCTGTCTACGTCAAGGCTTCGAACAAAAACATTGCTGCGCTCAGTTCTAGAGCACCGTTTGTCTCATATTTGCGAATTCTGCCGAAACATTTCGATGCATTCGCCAAGTAGCCGCCGAGAACTCCATTGTCTGGGTACCATACTTTAAATGGGCATCTTAACAATGCGTCCAGGTCATTAACTGCTAGGCACAACAACGGAGGTCTCAAATGATCCTGCTAGACCTCTGTCTCTGACATAAGAATCTCGACGTCATTAGCATAAAAACTGCCTGATAGGCCACTCGAACATAGTTGAACATGTAGGGAATCTTTTGACGGACCACTCTCAACAATTCCTTGCACTATGTGAAAAGAATTTCTTTAATCCTAGTTAAATAAACTGTCGACTCTATGTGAAACCTAACAAATGCCCGGGCGAGGCAAAACGCGATCAAAACGAAGACCGTGCTGTAATTAATATTTTTTTGAAGGTTTAATCGCAACGGAATTACGAAACAAAAGTGCACCGTTTACAAGATAATTACCAAATTGTTTGCCTCATTTAAAACAAGTAGTATAACCACCGAGGATGGACTACGTTCTGGACGGCCAAATACAGCTTCGGATAGAAAACTGTGCCAAAAGTCTACAAACTCGTGATAACCGCCGCTCAAAGCTGCACGAAATAGCAGAAGAGATGAGCACTAGCTGGATAGTGCTGTAAAATGTGCATGAAAAAATTAAGGCAAAGTGACAAGCATATCTATTAATTGCTATTAATATATATTGCTAAAGTGCTTATAATTGAGCAAAAATAAACGCATCATAGCACTACGGCCCGTGTGTGCAGAAGAGTACTGCGCTGTTTTACCAGCAAAAAGCCCGCCCATACGTTTTTGTCATGGCCAAATTACGCAAAATTCCAAATACGAAAAAAGTACAGGTTGGCAAGCGATAAACGATACATGGTCTTTGGCTGGCTGTTGTACCGCTTTGTATGTGTGGGAATTGTATTCCATGGTACAAACTATTTGGTCCACTTAGTAAATATACATATATAAGCCAAATGTTTGATTGTATATTGTGCTGTGCAACGCTTGCGTGCCTACGTATTCGCAGTCATATTGCTATCTTTATTATGAGCTGCGCGTCATGCACTGTGGCTGATTAAAGGGTACGGGAGTTGTAACGATTGCATTGCTCCCAGCGAACATCCCCTACGTCAATTAATCAATTCGCTCAATTTTTTCAAGCTTTGACAGGTAGCCATCAGGTAGCCGTCAAAACGTCTTGTGTTACATCGGTCAAGAACGGAGGGTAAATATTTACATTAGGATGACTTTGCGTGCGGGCAGCTATGGCCTGGAACTGGCGACAACGATGGCCACGATGGGGCCATCGTTGCACATCTGATACGAAATGTTCAAGCTGTTAACTAGGGTAGCTGCCACTGTATTCGGTTCGTTGTCTGCCCGCCCGTGTTTCGCATGCAAGAAATATGGGGCCTCCGTTTATCGGTCACCGGGCTCAGCTGCAGCGGGAGACTTTCGGTGGCTTAGGCGCTAGGCCAGCCTGGTACATAATTTTTCATGTATATCTACCGATAGCCAAGGTTGTGCATTAATTATTCAATTAAGATGTATTATCAATCAGGCCGTCCGTTTCAGTTCAATCGCTTGAGAACAGTTTAGAACTCTAATGCGAAGCTTTCGACCATCGCAAATCGTGACAGATGAATGAAACTTGCAAACGAAATAACCAGAGTCTGTCGAGCGGAACCTACTGCCTCTGGTAGTGCAATAGGTCGCAATTTTACCCCCCCCCCCCCCGCGCCAAGATACAAAAGAGCTACCGTATAACTATAAGCAAGCCTTGTTAGGTGATTATATGTGTTCCCCTCCGGTTGCCGTACCGTGGCGGCAATAACAACAGCAACAGTAACTAAATGCGAACGGGTGATTGTAAACGATGACAACAGACGCGTTTTGTTATCTCAGTTAAGCGTTGGCTGTAAATGGGGTGAGAGACTGTGGCGACACGCTTGCTAGGTCATAGACTACCCGTGAAGTGTGGACATCCTTAGCGACCGTAAACAAACAGATTCTTCAGAATCTTGTATTGGTGATAGCGTTAGTGACTTGACATAATTTCGAATGTGTATACGTACATTCGAAATAATGTAATTATGATTAATATTACGGATTTACGAATACAATTTTTTATTAATAATAATAATAATAATAATAATAATAATAATAATAATAATAATAAAGAGATTCCACCTGTACACACACAACTCCACGTGTTTTCTCGACCTCAAGTACATTGCGTTGGCTAGCTTAATTTACTAAATTTAACAACTGCGAGGTGCTCACGCAGTCACGAGTTTCAATTGCCCTCACAATCATGTTGATCGCTAACAAGTTGGTCGACATTGCTGAAACGATGCGTCAAAACCACTAACCATCGATGGCAGTGACTAAATGCAGAAGTTCAAAACTCTGCCTCAGATGTGTCAGCATAAGCAATAGTCTTTGTATTACTTGTATAAGAAGTAGACTGTATCTAGCCGTGATGGACAGACCTTTCAACGCTGAGGCTTTTGGAGGCCGAACCGTCCTGTGTGGGGGGAAGGATGAAGGATGAAGCCGCCGCCAAGCTTTTGCAAACGCTACGGTGATGTCGATGATGATGACGACGACGACGACAAGCGATACGATAGCGAAGCAAAACACGAAGCAAGATGCGAGGATCTGAAGAAGCAACTAGTCCACCGCGTCTAGTCCAGCATACTAGACCACGCCGTACTATCGAACACTAGTTCACGCAGACCCTTCACTGGCAGCCTCTCACCGGAGACACCATGTGTCCCCTCGCACTACATCTACTTGCCTGTATCTTTGTTTGCACTGTGTGTGTGTGGCACTATACCACATTTGAGAAGAAGCCTCACGCATAGTTCGTGTTCCACTCCACACTGCCGTTCTGTCCAATGACGACGGAGAGAGCAGAGACACCGGACGTCAGAGACACCGACCTCCTCAAGGAGATCACCACGACCCGGCCGGACCGATCAAAGGTTCCACCCACCTCCACGTGATCAGAAAAACGCCTGCAGAGGAGACGAAGACGACGACCGCTGCAAGGTGACGACGTTAATCTGTCGTCGGCGTCAATGATCGAGGCGGATGACATCGGGAACCGCCGAAAACTCACACCTGTGCCAGACGGCCTTTCCAACCCTTGTCGTCCTGCAGCAGGGGCGGCGGCGGCGGCAGAGGCGGCGGCGGCGTCGACCTGAACGGTGGTGGATTGTGGCAACAGTTTTACTGTCGGTCGCTCGAAAGGGCGCTCGATCAATATCCGACAGATTTCTGCCGCCAAAAAGTTCGACAAAAGAACGGACAACAATAACGGGCACAACAACAACAACAGCGGCAACAACAACAACAACAACGCATCCAACACGACGTTTTATATTCGCGTCTTCGAGAGAAAGGGAATAGGGCCGATATGTAACAGAGGCGATTAAAAAGACAATATATAAATATATATATATATATATATATATAAAAAATATATATATATATATAGCGAGAGGAGAGAGAGAAAGAGAGAAAAATTGGAAAAGTTTATTAGAATTGTGCGCACGGGCTGTGTTGCCGCCACCGATTTGGTTGGGGATTGGGATCAGCTGCTAGCGGCCAGCAGATTTGCCAATGCATCTCTGGTCACCACCAAAGGCGGTCGCGGCGGAAGTCACGATTCGGGACCAAAACGACCTTAGTAAGTGTTGTATTGTGTCGGGGCCGTGACAATGCGTTACCTCCTGAAAACGAAACGTGATGTCATTAATTCCGCGCGCACTGGCTGGTTGGCGGCGGCGGCCGCCGCTCCGTTTACCGTCACCCTCTGGCGTCGCAGCGACAGTTGACGAACCCACCCCCCCCCCTCAAAAAGGATGGCATGATCTAGTTGTGCGATGCCTTTGGTTACGTCTTGCAACTGTGACTTGCCGAACGGCGGGCCAAATGGAGAACCGAATTATTTCAATTATTTTCTATAATTATTTTTTTATATATTTATATATGGCAAGAGAGATACCCCAAGGGAGGGGAGAGGACCTGGGAGAGGGCCCAAGTTGAACTAGATCACCGACGAAGGCAGAAACAGGACACGACTGCACCGCTGACTGAGACCGTAGTTGGGTGTCACTCCACATCTTGACTTCATCTTTGTTACTTTCCCATCTCTCCCTATCTCTCTCTCTCTCTCGCACTATCTCTCGCTCGGCCTTGGTGCTTTTACTTAACAGCTTTTCAACCAACCACAATCGGATATTTTGCTTAAGATTTTGCCTATACATATCGGGATTTTAAGCTGTTTGTTCCAACGAGTTCAATGGGTCACACCCTCGTCTGACTGGTCCGCCTTTGTTTGGAATTATTGCATATCCATGTGGGTGTTCTTAACAACAAATCCTCGTGACAACGCGAAATAACCATGAGCGTGGACTGCTGCTGCTGCTGTCTTGTTCGTATTCAGGTGACGGACAAACAATGACTTGTCAATTTGTCCTGCTTGACGCTGACAGGCAGCTGAGGCGGTTCGCAGTTGATGTCGATCAACTTGCTCACCCTCAAGACAGACGGCCAAGAGCAAGTGCAGGACACCGGCAGTGGAGGGTGCCGACGCTGTACACTGGTAGCCACAGTGATCCCACAATAAATAGCCTAGTGTAGTAACTCGTAGCATTGATCTTGTCGGGCGGCGAGGGAGGCAGCGAGGAAGCGAGAGAAAGATATTTTACAAGGAGATGGCGCCACAACCGTAAACAATGACGCGTTCATTCTTTACAATGTTGTAGCCGAGCTCAATTTATCGGCTCGGCGTCAGTTCGACAACGTTCAATCGTGCGAACGGAACGCTAGGCATGTTGAGCGTTACGAGACAGACGGTCTACGTCATCTAGAAACTCACTCTGAGAAATGATTTCCAAAGGAGTCTGTCCAAAGCTCCGCTCGATCGCCTCCGAAATTGTAGTAATGCTACGCTTTGCTGCTAGTCTCCAGATATTATCCAGGTCTGTCCTATGATAGCGCTACGATAGTCTAGGACATTTTATTACAAGTTCTAGGTTCGACCTCGGCGTGGCCTCGATATGGGGCAGATGGTGCTTTCTATGCGGCTCATGCAATATCGTCGTGTATCTGAACAACAACAACAACAATAGCATCCATCACATAAACAACAAGCACACAAACAAATATACATTTTAGACCTGGTATATGGTAGTTTTCTTTTTTTTTGGCTATGGACAAATAAGTATTTTAAGAAAATCTGACAATTTTGTATTCCAGTTAGAAAAACGCAAATTGAGAAAACTTCGGCGATGTCTCGAGAACGAATCGGCATGATACGCGTCTGTAAACGTTTTGTCGTTAAAACAAAAAGCATACCTATCTATTTGTATAAGTATATATGTTTATCTAGGAAAATAGGTAGACAAATGTATGACTACTCTTATCTTATGAAAAAACGCAGCTTTAGGCCTGCCAAGGTTCGTCGACAACGACGAACCGTTTCGGGGGCGATCTAGCTTAGCGACGATGCTTTCGTAAACTACTGCTTAAGGGACGCGCTCGGAGCGACCCCCCTTCCCCACACACAACGGGAAAGATGGTCGGTACTGCGTATCGCTCCGTTGTCCTCTCCACGGTTGTCTCTGAGTTTTGTGGCCGTCCGGGGTGAGGAACAGACCCTCTAGCTTGGCACAATCTTCTCGTTCGCTCTTGTTCCCCCCGCCTATTCCTCTCGCTCCCTCCCTTCCTACCCCCCCCCCCCCCTCTAGCTGCATCGATCTCCACATACGCATAGCTCGTTCCTGCTTTTTCTTCCTTCTTCCTCTTCATTCTCGATATCTGGGCTCTACTCTTGTTTGGTGATGATTCGGTGGTTACTGCTCTTCTTCCAATCAAGTAAGCGGTATTGGTTGGACGGCTCGGTGCCTCTTCCCGATCCGACAGTAAGCTAACAACAGCCATTGACTGTCGGCGGCTGGATGTCGGACTGGTAGCTGTCTTGATAGTGGTGGTTGTCCGCGGTCCTCTGCTCGTAGTGGCAGTGGTGGTGGTGGCGGGGTTTGTGTTTTCCTGCGGAGGTTGTCGTCAGGTCGAGAGGTGAAACTCAGGGTGTTCTTGAGCCCGGACAATTTCCGAATTCGGATCTGTGTGCGTGGTTGGTTTTTCTCGAGGAGCGTAGTTGAACATGGGGCTCTTACGGTGCCGTCGCCCTGCGCTCGCCTGTTGGCTAACGTGGAACACTACTGCGGTCGCTGTGCTCATCACAATGATTGTCGCTGCTACCGTTAACAACGTTACCGCTAACAACAACAGCAGCCTTAGTAACAACAGCAACAACAGCAGCAGCAGCAGCAACAACGACAGCAACAACAGCAGCAGCAGCAACAACGACAGCAACAACAACAACAACAGCAATAACAGCAGCAACAACAACAACTACAACAGCGGCAGCAGCAGAAACAACGACAGCAACAACAACAACAGCAACAACGATACCCAGCACAGCCTATGCATTTCTAGCAAGGCGCAGGCACAGCTCGGCGACCGAATCCTAGCGCACGTCCGGCGCCACCTGCTTCACGGTGAGCCCTTCACCGTTCGGCCGGCGTCGAAGGGCATGTTCCGCTTCTACAACGGAAAGCTTTTCGGCCTACACCAGTTCACCAGCCGACAGCCGCCGCAGGTCGGCTGCTCGGACGATCCCGGCCCGCAGGTGCACGTCAACCTGCTGCTTTCGTTCAACCTGACCCGAATGCACTACAACTGGAAGGTGGGCGAAATCCGCCAGTTCAGCGGCGGCATGTGGACGTTCACGCAGCGCGTGACGGTCGACCTGTCGCTCGTGACGCCGCTGCACGGCCGCCAACCGCTGCGCGTCACCAGCATGCGCATGACCGAGATGCACGAGCCGTGGGTTCGGATCGACGGCGTCCAGCCGTTCGCCTGGATCGCGTCGCAGATCGGCAGCCTATCGACGTACTTCGGCCGCACCGCGATGAAGGAGTTCATGCAGACGAACTATCGGCACATCTTCGACGAGGCTTTCAAGCGGTGCTACATATAGAACAGCGACACGGCACGATAAGCCGCTGCAGCAGCAACGGTGGCGATGTCCGCCACACACATATATATATATATATATATATATATATGATACAGTTCAAATAAGAAGAAGTGTGACCCCTCCAGCGTTCACTAGACTCTGTCTGTGAAATGGTTACTAACGAGTTAGGTTTCACAGTGAATATATATATATATATAAAGTGAGTGCCTGGTTCATCCTCAACAAGCAGCAACAACAATAACAACACTCGCAGCAGTCGCGACAACAACAGCAACAATAACGAACAATCTGTGATTTTTGGCCATCGTCACCCCCATGTCCCCCGATAGTTTTGGTTAGCGTGTCCCAGGTGTCATTACAGAGAGTGAAGAACGTAATAAAGTGTAAAACAAACATTTCGGCATGGGAAGATAACATAACGTGAATGTTATCATTCAGTTCATGCATGAACATTTTTACAGGAATAATGTTTAATGAAATGCGCACGTGTATGCATATATGAATATGTAGCGCACATCCCACTTAAGAGAACTACTTGGTTTGGGCAGTAGAGATGCACGACAACCGGACGGCATGGCTCTGATTCTACAGCTCTGGTACGAGACAGCACAGTGACTTATGCCAGCCTTGTAGCTAGCTATTCAAACCGTATGCCTCACTTCCAGAGTACTCTGGCTCATAAGAAAGCGTATGCTCATATTAGAAAGCACTTTATTAGGGTTATAAATCTCTATCTAAGGGTAACGCGAACTAGCTTCTTCGTCCAATCACAAGTTCTTAGCTTTACTAACCGATGGCTGGTTTACAATATGGATTGGCTTTGTCCAAATATGTTTGCCACACTTAGGATACAAAACCAAGAATCCCCGTCAAGGCAATGGCGAATGCGTAGACAAGATGAGATCTGCCCAAAGTTAGATGGATAAATTCCGAAAAAAAGTTGCGAAAGAAGACCTTATGAAGTCGTTTTATTGGGATGGGGGGATATGCTTAGGTTAGGTAGTATATATAGATGCGCGACCATAGGAGTGGTCCTAAGACCACTATATATATATATATATATATATATGTAGTCTTTATGTCTTTAGTCGTATGCTTTTGGAAAAGCGAAGAGCCAGAAAAAGGACAGTTTGCCTAAAAATAACGTTTCCGAGGCAACGGGGCGGAAGAACGTGTGCTTTAATAAACAGATTACCGCCGTAAATCCTACAGTACTGTTGATCAACGGGGTAAATGCATCTCTCTTAAATATATATATATATATATGTATATATATATATATATATATATATATATATATATATATATATATATATATATATATATATATATATATATATATATATATATATATATGTATATATATCGTTCATTGTATGGCATGCATGATGTTTGACTAAGGGGCCCTGATTGTGAGTTTCGCTCTGAGCGTGTGTATGAGTGTCTGCGCGTCTATGTATCCGTTCCGAGCGCTTGCCATCACTGAGTAGAATCACTTAACGCTAACAGTAGCATCGATAGATTAAGGGTGCCGTCGGCGCCCTTACCGCTGCTACGACTCTGTCTCTCTATGACGACGCGAATCGTAGACGTTATTTTGCCCGTTACTGTTTGTGTGGCCGTCGGCTGTACGGCACACGTCGCTGTCATCGTCGTCTTTCATTTGATTGGAGCCGACGCCGACGTCAACTGCGCCAGAGCCAACACAATAAAAAAACTAGTCGCCAATGGTGCTGCCGTAGCTGTCATTCATGTCAATGGGACAGGTAAATATATATATATATATATATATATATATATTATCGTATATATACGTATTGCGTCTCGTACTGCGGCGATGATCTGACAGTAGCAGCGATGAAAGCAACTGTAGCAGCAGCAGCAGCAGTAGAGGCAATGGCGACGGCAGTGCTGTGGTCTCGGCTTGATGTGTGTCTGGTGGTAGCGAGTTGGTGTGAGATCTCTCTACCCCATCACTTTCAGAGACGCTTCACCGACCTTGTTACCGCTTGAGCGAACGAACGAGCCAGCGAGCGAAGGAACAAACCAACAACTTCCCGCTTCCCGCGATAAGATGGGACGAGATCCTCTGCTTGACTCTGTTTGTTGTTGGTGTTGGTGTTTGCTGCTTCCGCTCTACCGGCGTTAGCGCTGCTTTTGGTCTAGCGTTCTACTCTAGTCTATCTTCCTGTGACTTCTAGCGCGATCTATCGCACCACCACCACCACCACCGTCGTTGCCGCCGCTGCCGATGAATACTGGTACTAAGATTTGTATAGCGGTTTATGCGTCTCCCTCCTCTTTTCTCCCCCCGTCTCTCTCCTCCTCCTCCTCCTCGTTCTCTCTCTCTCTTTCTTTCGCGAGTTTACGCTTTCTTTGTGAACCTCGAGAAAGAAGCTACTGAAACAGACGCATCTTCAAGCGATGCTTGTCTCGCTCGGCTCTCGTCTGCCATGTGATCATTATATCGGCGTCGAAAGGGGTCGAGGACTGCTGATTTCTTTGTCTTGTCTACGTATATATATATATATATATATATATATATATATATATGTGTGTGTGAGGGAAAAGTAACAGAATTTTTTCAACTTCATTTTTTTTTCAATTTTTTTTTCATTTCAACTTAAATTAACCTTAAAAGTGAGCAAGCCAACCAATTATTTTCTTCATTTAAAAAGTAAACTCCATTGTTAACCGAAACCATCTCCCGTCTCTAAACCGGGCTATCGATTTACATGGCAGATTGTTCCGGTTTCTGTTTTTCGAGAAATACCTCTACGTGTGGTTTTAGTACTTCTGGTGTATTGAATATCTGTTCCTGTAGATAGTTTTGTAGGTGAATCTGAATAGGTGGTACCCGGATGGTTCGATGCTCGTTAAGTATAGTGGATGCGGCAAAAATGTCTAATGTTTGCTATAGCTTCCTGCGGAGGTTGGGCAAAGCGACTCACGTGCGGACTCGCGCTGGCTTGGTGGAAGATGACGCCGTTTCTATTCTCGAGGCTGTGAATCTTCTAGTAGAAGACGGCAAACACCCGGTCGAGCTGACCGCAGTAGACACCCGTGTCTACCGTTTGGCCACTAGAAAGAAACTCGTAATGGAGTATCTCCTAAATTCTGCATTGTCGTATGAGACCCATTTGTCGTTACAGATAACAAGTGGATCTAAATACCGACACTCGTTCTGTCCGGTAAGCCAAGAGAGGGCATTTTGCTAGATGCTTCATTTTGTGGCGCTCGCTCTAATCATGAAGTGCCCATTGGTTTAACTTTGTCCATGGGAGCGAAGGCAAGTGACGATCAATGTGGGACACTTCCTAAAGTCTATAGCTAATTCACGCGTAATCACTAAGGATTCTGATCCACAGTTTCGCGATTCGCGCAGATTTTTAAGTCGCTCTAGAGCGTAATATAATTACTGAGAGTCCTTCAAGAAAGGCGTTCATCAAGAAGGAGAACGTGCACGACTGGTGTGGACGCCTGCGATCTGCCCATGCGGTGTTAAGCGCCATAGGTCTTTGAGTCTTGTTGAGAAGGCGCAGCGTGTTGTAACCCCAGTAGTCATGCGCTCCCATAAGGGTGCGGCATATAGCATGATGCTGTCTACTACTGATGCTAAAAGGTAGCGCCGAGAGTCGGTTGTTCCTTTGGTCCGCGGGAAAATTGTCCGCAGCTCTGCTAAGGTTTTGCCAGCCTTTTTGCTGCATAGTGTACACGAGGTGTTTCTGTCGGAGCTCTCTCATGCGTGCATACATAACCTTGGGCGTGGTGTTACTGGGTAGCCTTCCAAGTGTGTGTTTAGATTATCTTTAAAAAACATTTTCGGTGTTTTGTGAAGTCAATTAGAGACATAGCGTGCGGCAGTATTGTCGGATATCCGCCAGGGCTCCGTTAGCAGTTTTTCGAGCAGATCCTCATAACGAGCGGTAACGAATAGTGCTAGACCGTCTTCGTAGGCGACACAATAAACTTCGTGGGGATGTTGGAGCCCAAGTACTCCATCGCCAAGCAAGAGGCACGTGAGGACACTTCAAGTGCTACAGTGCTCGGCCTGGGAGGCTGCGAGGTTAAGGGCAGGCAGACTCGTCCGAGAGAAATGGACCAGGGAGGTAAACCCACACCACGAGGTCTGCGACCCACCTCGGTCAGCCTAGTAGAGTCTACAGAATACATCGTCTGGAAACTGGGAGCAGCTACGGCAAAAGAAGACCTCCAGACGAAATACAAAAAGTGCAAAAAAGACAAACAGAACTGCTGCTTCAACCCGAGAGCAACCGTAGAGAAGTATTGCTCGAAACTAACGGGCTTGCAGAAGTTAGACAAGGGCGGGAACCTTTGGGCGACTCCAGCCAATTGATCTGAACGAGCGCTTGCTACTTCTCCTGATAGTCCATAGTCCTCTTCGACAAAGATCTGGGCTATCAAAGAGTGAAGCTTAAGGGGGGAGGTGCGTTTTGTGGGTATGGGTCTCAAGGGAGTAACATCCAACCCTTGGAGTCGAGTCCCACACTGCTTGAGAGAGAGACTTGTTGCGCTAGTGCGTAACTGCATTTAATATCTCCTCCACAGAAAGGTACTCGATCGTAGGTTATATTTTTGGCTCTTTACAGGCTTGGCATTATTATTTTTGTTACAGGCTTGGCCCCAGCACGGATTCGAGTAAGACCACGGCTAGGGATGAATAGTACACGTCTTCGCTCGGCTTTTCAAAGAACACAGTAGAATACGTCGGATCTTAGAGGATAATCAGACAATGCGACCGGGTTGCTCTTGGCCCATTTATCTGCATTTCAGTTTCTTTAGAACTTTGCTGAGCCAAATGTGTGGAGTCTTGGGAAATGTTGCTCTCAACAAAACTCGCTAAATTAGTTCATTTGTTGATGAATTAAATTATGAATTTATTACTCTCTGTTCAACAAGTAGTTTTATTTATATAACTGTTTTTATGTTACTCTCTCTGTTTATTTATAACTCTCATCATTATCGCTTTATGGCCCAGATGGCTGTGCATTGCAGCAAATGTTTTCTAGCGGACACCCAGCAGCCTGAACCGTCTAAAGGTGTGTAGGTTTATCGGCCCTTGAACGATAGTTTCATCGCTAGAAACAACAGAGTACTATAAAAAAGGTACATCGAAAGAGTGATGCCAAAGCCTGCTAAATAGTGAACAAAGACCTCAGCAGGTCATTACCACTATAGTTTCCCGATATTGTTGTGGCAGTCGTGTGATCATTTATGCTTCAAAAATATACTTCGAAGAAGTGCATGCTGACTACAACGTATGTTGTTCGGCACATTGATCGAAGACGCCATTTGGCTAGCAGTGGTAAATAAGGCGTAAGTTTTTATAGAACAAAAACCGCATCACTGTAGTGTTGATACAGGCAATATTACCTGCGTATACCGTAGTTACTTAAGGTTAATACTTATAGGAATAGACTAATATCTAATTGGAAAATAATATTTTTATACATATTTACTTCAACGTATACCTACATGTGAATTAATTACATACTATATATATATATATATATATATAATACAAATAAGTAAGAGGTCTAGTTTATATGCATATACTTCATTATATATATATATATATATATATATATATATATATATATATATATATATATATATACAGGGTCATTCATAACAATATGTACTTATTTTAAGATTTGGTGAAATTAAACGAACGAAAAGGCGTTAACATATTGACTTTTTATGACTTTAGTTAATCTGGCTATTCGCTTTTCGCTACGCAAGCTAATGAAGTGTCTTCATTCGATTGCGCCGAACACGGCGGTATACACGGTTACTTCGTTGACTGGTTCTCCTGCAAACGTAGATTTTGCACAACTATGTAGGAGAAAAAAGGCAGAATAACTACATTTATGAAATTCACTCTCTTTCTCCTAAACAAGACGTTTCCGCCCCCTTCTTCCATTGGGAAAAATAAAATTAAAAATAATCCAAAGGCAAGCCGTTTGTTATGCGTGTGTGCATTGTAAGCTATGTAAGTAGAAAGTAGATCACTAGAGATTCTTGCAATCACAGGTCACACGGGGCGAGAACGCTTTGTCCCAATATACGCTTAGCTAGCGGAAACCTACGATTGAATAAATGACACGTTTGAATCTATAAAACTAGCGTCGTCTTTATTGGCGTCCCAAACAGTTCAATGAATGTCGCAGGAATTGCGTTCGTATAACAACTCCGAAGTTCATTCGAATATCAGCAGTACTCGGTCACCCTGCCGGATGGAAGCTTCGACGTGCGTTGGCTACTGAAAGAAGACTAGAAGAACAATATTCTTCCTCAAGCACGACATTATGCTGTACGGCGGCAATTCATGGTTGTAAAGTAAATGGTGTCGCCGTAATTATGATGTCGATTAGATGGTGGAGGTTATAGACATGATGTTGTTGTCGTATTATCAGTTCTTAAGTAGTCAGATACAGGCATAGACAGTGTATTTAGGAGAACGATGGGCGAGCTCGGTAATGAGATGAGAGTTCGGACGAAAGCGAAATGACGACGTCTTGACGGTCACGTAAAATCGTCTTAAAGGTCGTCATGTAAAACCGTCTTGAGGGTCACGTAAAACCGTATTGAGGGTCACGTAAAACCGTATAGAGCGTCATGTAAAACCATGTCAGGTAACGGCAGCAGAACATCACAACGGGACCATCGGTTTGATTGTCGTTTCGCCTTCATCACTGGGTGTAGATCGCAGAAGCAACTCCAGCGCAAATGGCGAATATAAGCAAACCGAAGAAAAAGCACATGAAGAAGATTGTCAACGCGGGCATGTTGTGGCTAACGTTGCAATCGACGACAGCGATGATGACCTCGGGCTCGCTTTGTAAGCTAAGTAAGTTGCTTCCTGCGACTTTTCGACGGCAAATTTCGGCGCAGCACAACGCTTCCAGGACCGAGTGAAGCTGTAAACTTTTACACGCAAGCTTCAGGGCTTCACGCAGCCTTCAAGCTTTATGCAGACTTCAGGCTTCACACAGCTTTCAAGTTTTATGCAGGCCTCAGGCTTCAGGCAGCCTTCAAGTTTTACGCAGACTTCAGGCTTTACACAGCCGTTCAGCCTTGCCGGACGAGGACGACCGGCACGAGAACGAGAGCAGATTAAGAAACACACATCCGGTTGAGACGTCAGAATGCTGTCTCGAACCTCAAAAATTAAACTCTCTCGCTCTTACTGTTGAGAGGAGGGCGTTGCGCGACCATTTCCCGCGCGAGGTGAGCCAATCGCTACGCGAGAAGGGTAGATCGAGTTAGAGATTGAGAAGACCAGACAAAAAAATGAGAAACGAACGCGCGCTCGTGCGAGACCGGTTCTGTACATGCAGTAATGCGTGAAGCAGTAGCGGTTTCTCACCGTTGCAAGCTGCAAGCGTGCGTCGGCACTCGCAGCCAAAGTCTATCTGTCATAATCGCAGCCTTTGCGTGTCAGCAAGTGCAGCACGAATGGCGAAGGGCGGCTTGCTTGGCCGCCTGCGTACATTCACTCCTTCGTGCATAGACATCGAGAACTTCGTTTGGCAACGCGTGCGGCGACGCCACCGGTTCGTTTTTGCCTAGAGTCGGTGCTGGTTGGCAATCGACTACCGCCGCCCACTGGGTGCAGCTTGTTCATGGCTGCTACCGCGGGATTGCTACCGGCTTGCCTGGCTGCCATGGCCCTGCACGGCCATTCTCGTCAACCGCTTGTCATCACTACAAACTCACGGCTCGCAGCAGCATGTTGTGGCTAAGGCCATAACCCAAGGCCGTGTCGTGCCGTTGGGTTGATGAGTAACATCAGCAACAATATTTTTTTTTTATTGAGTCAGTTTCCGCTGACCCTAGCTGCACCTCGCAGCCTTTTCAACTTTTTCAGTTGAACACCCCAGCGGGAGAGGCATCAGCTTATTACAGCTTATTTTCATTCATTGTCCACTCCGTTCAACTGAACGGCCCGTGTCTCCCTCTCGACTTCAGCAACAATAATCAGCAACAGCCAGAAGCTATAGATACTATGCGTATCGCCATTCAAGTCATCTTGCACCCGTTGCACCCATATAATAGTGCTGCTTCTCTTGACACTGCTGTTGCTGCTGCTACCGCAGTCGCAGCTACTGCGCATAGGTCGTTTATTCCATGTGGTGTGTGTTTATTCCATGTAGATAGCCGACGCGATTCCAATTCCTATGACAAAGATCAGCATGCCGAAGAAGAAACACATGAAGAAGATGGTTAACGCCGGCATCTTGGTCGTACTGGGTCGCAGCGCTCCCCAACAATCCACACGAACACAGAATACACCGGAGCGCAACGGTTCGAACGCAACGAACCGAACCGAACGAACCGCGGCTAATAACGATACTGCGGCTACTTTTGGAGTAACGCACTCAACGCACACCACTTGCACTGGCTGCTACGTACTAATACTTCTACGCATACTAACACTTCTGCTGTACAAGTCCACCCTTACAAGCGTCCTAAACGCAGCTGGATTGCCCAGACCGAAGATCGGTAACACGTATCCTCGTGCCAGGAGCCCTCGACAAATGTCCGGGAACCGGGAAATAAAGATGATGCCCGATGCCAATTGCAGAGTGTTGTGGCCTTTGTGGCGCTCGAGCAGCGGTTTCAACCGGGAAGAAATGTCGTCGTTGCGAGAGAGAGAGAAGGCGGGGAGGGGGGGGAACACACGCCACCACGCGGCCGCCCAGGTGGGGGCCGGCTTGAGCCAGCGCCGTCAACGCCGACAGCGCCAATATCGGTGATAGGCGGCTAACAACCTAGGTCTAGTGCTGCTGCAGTAGTAGAAGCAGTCGAAAATAGAATGATGCCCACAGTTCGTCACTGCTAGCTGCTGGCTTCGTCGGTGTACTTGTACTTTACTTATCCACTTTTGCTATATATATATATATATATATATATATATAGTCTTGCCTATGAAAGTACGTCCATCATAAGAAATCGGTACTCATTCGTTATCAGCCAAGCCGTCGTTGTTGTTTCGATTGTTTCTATTTGCCGTCGTTGACCTGTTTAAGGTTGTTATTGCAGGTCCTGTGTACCCTATCCGGCTAATGATAATGACCGTAATCGTGGCCATTACCGGTAGCTGGACGAGATCGCGGGGAACGCACAGAGCTGCTCCTTATGGCACACCTGCAATAACGATTAAAAGCAACAGACAACAACAGATAGGAACAACGACAACAACAAATAGAAACAACAACAACAAATAGAAACAACAACAACAACAACAACAAATAGAGACAACAACAACAAATAGAAACAACAACAAGCTATTTCTGGGACGAGATGTTTGTTGACAGAACATTGCGTTTACAACGAGACACGACGAATAGGTTCAACCCATCTTAAGACCGTGGCATTTTTGGGCAGCCCTTTTGCTGCCACAACAAACGCTACTGCCGCTACAGCAGCAGCAGCAGTGGAAGCAGCTGGCCTGCTGTGATCGACCCACGACCACCAACTGTGCCTCGTATACAATTTCTATGGTAAAATTCAGCCTCGTTACGCTGTCTTCACTAGGAAATGTGTAATTGTATGTATAGGTCTAGCCGTATACATGCGGTTTGATTAATAAGTTTAACTATTGAAACTATATGACCGAGCAAGATGGCTTAGTGGCAAAGCCTGCGCCTTGCATTCGGGAGGACTGGGTTCGAGACCCAGACGGGGCACTCTTAAAATGGTTTGCATGGTTCCAATTTAGACAAGGTAAATGCCGTAGTGGATTAAAGATTAGCCATGAGATGAAAAAAACCGTACACAGGCATTATTAGCCTTACAAAAAATCTTTTAAAAAAAAACTAATTTCGTTCCATAACTAAACTCGGTCATTTGAATATTGTAGCCAAATATTCGCTTTTTCGAAACCTAGCTTGACACGTCGGCAACCGCTACCTAAAAAAAATCAAACGTCCAACTCTAGTGTTAGAGTCGCCTGCCTTTTTGTCGGCAGCAGAGCTGGCAACAAAAGAATGCGCTTTGTTTGCTAACGCGAACGTTAATTTGACAGCTTGGCTATTTACGCCTTGCGACGATTTGAAAGGCGTGTCTGAAGTTGCCCGTACGTGACGATGGTTAGGCTAGTAGAGCGGACAGTCTACAGTGACGCGGAGACAACACCATGCGCGCATGTGCTACTTTCCTCGGGGTTTTGTCAAAGTGCCAGAGTCCGTAAAGCCCAAAACTGTACACCAGTTTGACCTCGGGGGACGTAGAATCAGAGGCCTTCCGCTTTCTGGTTCTGATTTATGTGTTTTTACTTTCTATGCCATTTTCTAGCCAGGCGGTTGCAGAATTGGAGATGCAATACGCTCTCGCCCGGGCTCGAACCCGTATTGACGTCTCAACATATATGGGATGTTGAACAACTGGTTATAGACTAAATATCCCGGTGCATAATATTCTACGCGAAATCGTGCGGCCTGGGGTCCAGGGATTCACGTGTGGGCATTAACATGGTTTGTGTTTTCTTAAAACAAACAAATGATACCAAACTCTTCTTTCACTGCAGAAAAATATCACCAGTTTATGTACACTGCAGTATTACCTTTATGCTACCAAATGCTGATGTACACGCCTACTGCTGTCTTGTATGTATATATATATATATATATGATCGTCAGAATATAGTGCGATACTGATTTATGTTCAGACCATTGTATGCAATCTGATCGTGCATCAAACGCACGGCTGTAGACCCCGCGGTTAGAGCAACATCTTGCCGAGCATCGAGTGCTTGCAATTAGGTAATCTCTATTTTATTTTCTTCTTTTGCTTTCTAGGTTATCTTCTGATGAGAGACATCTCTGGCACAGCGCCAAAAGGCCCGCGCTTTGCCGGGCGGCGTCGTGCGGGTTGACGCAAGAAGAATAATAACAGCTTTGTGTTACTCGTCACAATAAGATCTACTCAAGCTCTGTTCTTCCTCCGATTCTCTGTCTATCGCAATAACGTGTGTGACCGACCCTGCATACTGACTCAATAGCTTTGCGTAGCAACGGCTACCCTGCGTCGCGCACGAAACAAGAGTCCACCGGGCTCCAACAGGAACATATTCTCTATAGTTAAATTAATGAGCGTGAGTTTGCGTTCGGCTACCATGCTCGCGGAAGATCTCGCGTTAGTCCTTAGCTGTTTTTGTAGAGTTAACGCGAATTTCGTCTCCGTTTTTCTGTTTTGGTAGAAAAACAGAACTTTGCTCTACGAAGTGCACATCGTGCTATAAGATGTTCGGTACATGGTCTTGAAGATATTTAAGATTGCACAGAACAGCACGCGTTTTGTATCGTTGACATAAATTAAGTACAACTTTTAAGCGCGTTTCTTGGATGCGTAAGCGTAATTTTGGACACTGCGTAAAAGAGTCTGAACTAGCAAAGTTTCCATTTTAATGACAGTTTATCCAATTTTGTGCAACTGATTGTGTATTTTTCACACTAATAGCACGTTGGATGTTTCCTTCAGGAAAAAGAACCGTGCAAATGAATCACATTCGAATGCCTGAAGAGAGCATGTTTAAGACCGCTCACATTGTATATAGAGTGCCTAAAGTTTACTCTGCCTCTTTTTGTTAAAGCATATGCTTTGGTTATCATTGTTTGCAATGCTTAGCACAGTAAATAATAAAGAAAATTGTGTTTTGTTCCACGAAGTACTAAATTACTCATTGGCACAGACCTACATTTACATACGTCAGAGTCAGCGGCCATGCTGCCACAAGGACAGTTAGAGAAGCCCTATGTATCCCAACACGTCCTCATATGCTGTTGCTCTAAGCGCCCCTGGTATAAGGGTGTGATTTGTATTTTTAAGTATACGTGTATATAATGTATGCGCGAATATTAAATCCATCCATCTATGCCCGCAGACAAATGCGTTATTTTCTACTTTGTCCATTTGAGCCTAAACCACATTATTTTTATGGGAAAGTAGTTAAAAACTGTAAGCGATTTTGGTGTTCCACCGCAGTCTCATGGCTTCTCCTGTTGTTATTGTTGGTGATGCTGTAATTGGTCGTGCTGCTGCTGTTGTTGTTTTTGTCGTTGCTATTATTCAGCAGCATAAGCAGCAAAGGACAGTCGACTCACTCGCGGTGGTTCTCTAGAGCAGGTAGATAGATAGATGTTGCCTGGCCTCTTGTAGGGCTCGGGTAATACCTTGCCATAATACCAATACGAGAAGCGGCAGAGTTGCTCACGTCCGAAAAATCAAGTGCCAGTATTGCGCCGCCGTATGGTCCTACAGGGTAAAAAATGGTGAGCTAACTGCACGTACATCGTACATCGGAAGAAACATGTTTCTTTCGCAGGCAGGCAAGGAACGCCACCACTACCAAACAATACCCGCAGCAGTAGCAACAGCAACAACAACAACAACGTCAACAACAATAACGACAACATCAACAGCAACAACAACAACAACGTCAACAACAATAACGACAACAGCAACAGCAACAACAAACGTAATTAAAATGAATGCAGCAGCATCCATTGTGAGTTCGCGTGTTAAGCAGTTGTTCCGTCTCATCCCGACGCGACTTGGCCCGACTTGATCCAACTGTAGATAAAAAACCTTCGCCGGTATTCTTCATTGACACCTCTTTTCATTGAGACAAAGATTGATACTATCCAGGGCTGTAGAACTAAAACTGATATCCAGGGCTGTAGAACCAAAACTGATGGCAAAGTAGGAAAACCTGTGTGTATGTGAGAGATGGAGAGTAGAAGAGAAGTAGATCGCTAGAGCATTACAAGCTTCAAGCTGAAGATTTTGCATTCGAAAGAGGTGGCACACGCTGCAGTGAAGTTCGCTCGAAGTTCAGGAGAGGATTCTCCCGGGGAACAGCAGAAACATCAACAGCATCACTAAATACTAAAGAGCTAAAATAGCAGCGCTTAGGCTGACTGCTGTAGAAATTCGGGAGAATAACGAAAAAAATTAAGCGTATAAAAACGCAACGACAAAAACCACTCGTCTGAGTACTGCTATCGATGGAGGTATCGTATTTTCAAAAGAAGATGTAGTGGGTAAAAAACAGTAACCTACCAGCACAAAGCATATATATATATATATATATATATTTTTTTTTTTTTTGGTTTAATGTCTATGCGGGTTCCTCTATTACAATGAATTGGATACACTGCCAGCAGCCGTTAGCTGTCAAGACCGAATAAGCAGCACCAGAAAACAGGAATTTTATTAATACTTCTTAAAAAAAAAGCAAATTACGAAAGCGTAAGCTAACAACAAACGACCGAAGAAGATGACTTCGTATATCTGGGTAGCAGAGGTTCGATACGTACCGAATAGAGCTCTGATGAACGTGCTTCGTCGCCGAGAATTTGCTCCAGTGTATGCTGATGACGTCCTACCGGCTACCATACAGTAAGGCAATGAGCAGCGTGGGTGCGTTTGCAGTGGCTCAGCGTCTGTATATATATATATATATATATATATATATATATATATACATACATATATATTTATATATGGATACATCCCTCCGTTTGTTTATGGCTGTAAGCCATCTAGCGGCGACGTATCATGACGAATCAAAACGCGCCATTGATCTTGACCAGTCAAAACACCGCAGATCGTTTTCGCTCGTCGAGGATCAATTTATTTATCAGCAGAAGTACGCACGTACGCAGCGCTTCACTTGTGCGTCTCGAGCGCATCCATCTACCCCAGTCAGCGACCAGCTGGCCAGTGGTGGGGACTTCGCAAGAGCAGTTATGGCAGGACAATCCTCTGTCATTCTATTAAGCTTTTTTTTTATCTCTCAATATGTCTCATACTCGCGACACCGCCGGACAAATCAGAGCCGTAGACAGACAGGGAAAGAGTGAACACTAGGCAGCGAGAGAGAGAGAGAGAGAGAGAGAGAGAGCGAGAGACCGAGATGAAGAGCCAGAGAGAGAGAGAGAGAGTTGGGAATAAACGGCAGCATACACAATGCACACAATCACGGAGTAGTTTCAGGCAAGGAGCTGTGAACGGCGTAAAAGGTGTGCTAGCATGACCACATCAAGACGGCAACTACTGGAGCTATCGGACGCAAGACTCATCGAGTAGAGGGGGGGGGTGGGGTAGAACCGAAAATATGCTGAAGTCTGCTTACGTCTGCAAGCGGCCACCGCCACCGCTGACGTCGCCACTACCACCACCACCACCAGCACAGATGCTCCCTCATTGAGGATCTGCTCCAGAAAGTACGGGAGTACGGGTAGGAGAAAGGGAAGAGAGGCCGCCACTATCCAACCGATTAGCCTTCTAGTCCTGTGGGAGCGCGGGGGGTCCAACAACAACAACAACAGCAGCAGCAACAACAACAACAACAACGACCACAGAAACAGCAACAACCACAACAGCAACAATATCAACTACGACGGCAGCAACAACAAAAACAACAAGTGTTACAGCAACAACAAAAACCGCACCTGCCGAGTCTGCCAATGATCGGGTAGGCAATATTTAGTGAGGTGCTTGGGTTGAAGCCTCATGATGATGGCGATGCCACACTGGTGAATGGTGGCGTACGTTGGCTGAGACGACACACGCAGCCGGACGTTAACAAGCAGTTGTCTCGTTGTCTAACCGAGCGAATCACACCGGTGCTTCATCGACGTCAAGGTAGCGCCGAACGTACACTGCGCTAGTGACCTCACTAAAGCAATGCAACGTGCTGTATCGTCCTGCCCTTGTTGTTGTGCGTGCTGTTGTTGTTATTGATAAGTTTTTGCTGGTATTGTTAACAGACATAGTACTTTTACTATAGCGGACATTTTTGGCAGAACGTGCGTTTTTCAAAGCTTGAGTATCTGCTATTACTCTCACTATTCTTCGCGAGCTTTTAGCCTTGTTCGCGCACAGTCCATTGATCGAAGGAACAAGTGCAAATAGACAAAAATTTGAAACTGGAAGACATAAAGTGGTGGTGTGTAAATCGAGCAAAGATGCCGCCAGCGGCGATGTCAGGTTTTTCAATTTGTGGCAGTCTCGATTTGTTAGTGCCTAGCAGCGTTAGCTCAACAAGGCCGTGTTCGCATGCTCAGGCGGGCGAACTCGACGGAAATCAGCGCCAACTCTATCAGGTGAGATCACTCGCTGCGAGCCTATAATTTCATATACTGGCAAAAAGATTGCACTACCCATCACATTTAACTTAAAGCATCCTATTCACTCAAAATAGTATTATAAATGTTTGCTTATTATTCAAAATTACTACACCATTCGGAGTTACCTCAAAGCGAAAATTTGCTTAAACACGACTAGCTGCGGCTGTCGCGCGACACGTCGGCGGTAGTGAACGTCGCCACACAGTCATTTTACTCGTACATGCACTTAACCTGGACATGCCCCCCGAAAAATGGTAATTACTCCGCAACCACAGCTCGCATTGATATATGTTTGGTACCAAAATGATCGCCATGAATTGCGCATTGGCTGAATATGTCCGTTTTGAGCGCTGTGAGTGGTTGTAGGGTTATGATTCTGAAGCATTTGGCGTGAACGCTAATAAAGAACTTCATTTTTTGGCGAATTCTCTTCTAAGCGACCATGTCGCGTCTTCTGACAGCCTTGCATATTCTTCAGATAGAGCAGAATTTTATTACGAACACGATGGTGTGCTTAGTTTCTCTCTAGGAAGACTGGTTGTCTCGCAACAGCACATTTTGTGCTCCTATGTCGGGCAAAAACACCAGTGTCACAAATTGTAGTAATTTCACTCTCACTCCGAAACAAGACTTCTCAGAGACCATTTTCCATTGGAAAAATGTTTGCTTTAACGAGCTCTACATTTCTGTATATCGCGCTTCAAATATTCCTGCAACACCCTGTATATATATATATATATATATATATATATATATATAAATATATTTACTTATAATGTATTTACTAACCCGTTAGTACCTGCGAGAAGTGGTAGGTCGCCTCCCCGAGGCTCCCGTATTTCCCGCCTTCGCTCCTAAACCAAGGTGAAGTTTAAACTGCTTGTTCAGTATGCAGATTCCCTCTTTTTGTTGCCGTTTTTAATGATCTGTTTCTTACTTAAAAAGTAAGAGCGAGTCTTTTTAAGCGAGTAAGCGCCCTATGCTGGAAACATTCTGTCTACTATCTTTTTGCGGGGCCCTCGGCACTATTTTACAGAGGACCAGCGTGGTCATTATTAACACAGCTTAATATGGTCTTAAGAGCCATATGTGTTTGATTCTAGCAGCTTTCATTGTACAAAACCTAATTTGAGTCTCGCACACTAGTGCCACTATTGTAATTTATAAAAACATCGGCTTCTTTGGTTCCGTATGATGGCCCCTTCAGTCTGCTGGCATATACCTTGACCTTAAACAACATTAAAGAGATAAATAAAACAAAAACTTTATTTTGTAAAGTATATGCTCGGACTGCCGCGAAACGCTTCAACAACGTTGGCGCTGGAACTATGCCAGGAGCCAACCTTTGTGGAAGACCTTATCCTGGACAAATACGATTTCAGCGCGCTGGTCGTAGAGCAATATCGCGCTTACAGAGAAAAGCGTAATTTGAACTTTGCCATAAAGGTTTTCACCGACGGTCCCGCATTCACGACAGACCGTTGAAAGCGGGGAATGCAAGCAAACAGACGCATACTCTGTAGACTTACCTGGCATGGCTACCACCAATATATATATATATATATATGTCTAAAAGGGTACTGTTTTGAAATAGAAGACTGTGTATGTAAATATTGTGGCACGTTTAATATTGAACACATTTATGCGAAAAGCAGTCCCGTGGACGTTAAATCTTGGCTGGGGGTCAGCCCAAAAAGTATATCCCAACTACAGGACCTAGCACTTGAGGTATAGCGCCAACTCATACCACCTAACTAAAAGTGGGTCTTTGGCCCGGAACTCGCCCGAAATAAGTTTTTAGGAACTGCACACACACGGGCCTTTGCAAGAATACAAATGACTGTTACAAGGCGCTGCTCAAATTGCTTGGACCAACGTATACTTTGTATTATTACGTAAATAAAATCCACTCAACTCATAATCTTGCTAAAGATTGCAGAGCGAAAAACTGAGCGTGTACACAAACTTTTTTCTCCGCTATTCGCTTTCCGTCCCACTAGTTAGCTGGATGTGACCTTTTAAGGTAAATCAATAATTTCAATTCTCGAAAACTACAATTCTACGTGCTGACAATTGTGCTCCGCCCCTGAAAACTATGCTACGCCTATAGAAACTCGTAGGTGACACTGGGATCATTTGGGCGCTACCCTGAATATAATGGAATTTACAGTTAGTATTCCCAAAATTCCATAGTTTTAGGGGTCTTTCAATGTACGATCATCTCAAGCCTGGTAACGTGCCGCCATACGTATTCAGTTTTTAATACTGGGTGGTGATCCTTCAAAGCACGTACATATATATATATATATATATATATATAGGCACGTACTTTGAAGGATCGTCACAAACTGATTGGACAACGACGGACGCCTGAACAGTGATTCTTCTGCACATTTAGCAGGTATTGGAGCTCGTAATGCTCATCGGTATATTTTGTTAAGATGGGGGAATATATATATATATATATATATATATATATATAGAGAGAGAGAGAGAGAGAGAGAGAGAGAGGCAGCAAACATGCGCGCTTCTTGAGAAGTGTGTGCGTTTTGTAATTAATAGACGACCGAAACGAGGCCGAAGGTGGATGCGGGCAAGAGCTTGTGCACCCCGTCTTTCTGTTCTGGTATTTCACTAGTACGTTTGAATACGGTGTTTGCAATCACTGCTAGCGATTGATGACCGGGGAATGGCTGGTCAGTTGGTGGTGGTACATCTGTATCGAGCATCGGTAAATGGCACACGGTATGCTCACGTATGTATGTATACCGCGCTAAGGTACCCACACCTAAGGCCGCTTAAATGAGTAAATTCCAGTGCCGTTGTGTGCCGTTAAAGGTAATGCTGACGTATGACTGCTGTTTCACATATGCGGGCCTATATTAGCTGTGGTGTATAAAGGCAAGACTTAATTTATTATGTGTAGTAGAATTTATATTTTTCTTGTACCAACGTGTGCAATATATACATATATAAACATTTTTCTTTGTCTCTTCTATAGTCTCTAAACGTTGTTATTTTTAATTTTCTCATCCGTCGGAGCAGGAAAAATCACGCACTACCAGACTCGCTGAATAGGGAGGTTGCGGAAATATAGAAATTAAATTATTCATCAAATAATCCGAAATTAGTAACGCTGTGTGTGTGTCGGTGCGTTGCCGTGGTGGAGTATCCATTCCTCTCACTACGCGAGATAATCCGGGAACTGGAGGAGGAACGGTTCACGAAAAAGCCGCTTTTCGATCTGACTATTAATAGTTTTAGTCGTATTGCACGCACGTATGAGCTTTGTGTGCCATTTGTCCAATACATTAACAATACTCTCAGAGAAAAAAGACCCTCCCAGTAAATCCGAATCTTGAGGAGTGATTACCTTTATCTCAGGAAAGAGTTTCCAGATTATTGCAGACCCGTTCTCTGCCCACGCCGAGCCTTCGGAAAGTGCTTCTGACTTAACTCGATGGAAGTTTCCTGGTAGGCCACCCGGACGTAGTTGTACATGTAACGTCCAAATTTAATCTAACTGTCAGTTTCCTGCAAGATCTAGCAAATGCCCAGTCCGAGTGCACCGCGATATCCACCCCAGTGTTTCTCGCAAAGCATAGCTGGCGTTCGTTACCGTCAATAACTATGCCTAAAACGGTATCGTTCATAACTATGCCTAAAAGGCAGTTACTGTGAAATTAATGATAGTGTCTTCAAATGTTGCGGGTCACTATGTAATGGTAGGTACCATGTTTTACAATGCCCAGAACTTGACACATCGAGCATCTCTAAAACAGTAAGAGATGTTTTGGACAGACAATACGAAATTTGGTGCATATACTATCGATTTATGGCGAATAAATATTAAAAAAGAGAGGATATGTCAGGAGCATATATGTAAGGTATTAGAAAAAGATGACACACTTCCGCACGTACTTGGGTATAGTGATTAGACTTTCCATGTTGACATAAATATTTGTTATTTAAAAAAAACCCAAATAACAGTGCAACGTGGGAGAACTTTCACAAAGGCCCAAAAGAGGGTGAGATCGTGATTGGTTAGAAACAATTAGTGTTTAGTAAGCTTGCCTTATTCACTCAAGTTCAGGAGTTGGACTGCGAATTGGGCGCGAAGAATCATGGCCATGTAAAATGTTATCGGCTTTCTATAACAAGCCAATATATAGATTCTATTTATTTGATCTTAATCGTTTCAAAGCAGAGTATTCAGTAAATAACCCGAGTAGCTTTACGGTAATATTTACATGACCTACATACAAGTATACTAATTGCTACTTACAGTACCATCCTGTATCGATTTGTCCATCGCATCAGTTTCGTTCCTGGAGAAATGATTCCGACTGTTAAGCTGCTAGCCGACCGTTGGAAGTTCTTGAATTTGAGTAGAGATTCATAAAATGTACCCAAGTCTCATCACCTTGACGAGTCTTGAGAACAACCAAAACCGATCGTCGTCGAATTTCATCGGAAATTGTCGAGCCACAAAAACGTGCGTATTTTGGTGCGATTTTTCTGAATTACATGAGAAGAGACGGCATCCGAGCTCAAAGTCTCCTCTGGCGATGCAAATGTTATGTTCGGGTTTTCATCAAGCGCAGCCTTTCCGCGACTAGCAAATGTTTCCTCCATTGCTGCCCTTGATGCCGTCTTTTCCGGGATTTGTTGTACAGATTAGTATGGCCAGTCCACAGTCTTACACAATTCTAAGGAATAAGTATTAAGCGTATTTTTTGGTTTGTTTTACTGCATGCCTAAATGCAAGTATTTTTGTTAGAGTAAGCACCTAACTTTGAAAGCAGTGTCGCGGTGCCCCACACATATTCGCAATGAACCTCGTATTGATTTTCACCCAAATACATTCATTTAGATGTAATCTGTTGGCTCTCTCCTTCTGTTATCGTACCGGTCACTGCATTTATTCTTTACTCTTGCTGTGGGCACTATACGGCTTGTCTATTGTTGTTCCACCCGTATCGGTGGTGTTTTGCATTACGGTCGTTTCTGCTTCTTTTATAATTGCTTGGATAATTATTTTTACTGCTAGTTGACAAACATGTAGTATAGAGTCGACAATTAGCCAAGCACTAAGCAAAACTTCTAGTAGAACAGATCGTTTGGACGCAGGAACGCGGGCCTAGGTTTATTGCGAATCGACTACTCAACTTTCGTTCATATGTCGAAATGTGTTGCCAATGCCTTTTACAGCTATTACCTCTACTATTCTGTATCACCTCTAATGTACAGCCCTTAAAGCGCATTAAAGATGGGCGACGGCGCACGGCGACTCCTAGCCCCTAGTAGGGGACGGCGTGTGGTCTAGAATTAAAAACGACCTCTTTAAAATGCTACCACCTCTACGCATACTAAAGCGCAAGAACTCTGTTTGTGGCTACTGCAAAACCGCACAATCGCAAATACTTTACGAATGTGGCGCTTAGGAGCCTCACCAAAACGCTGCCGCGCCTTATTGTCAACGCCACGTTGGCGTTAGGTGGCAGTTCTATCTTCTTCTGATCATGCTCTTTCTTGGTTTGCTACTTCTTTCTTGTGCGGTATGAATGGTGCGTTAGAGCCTAAGAGAGAAAGGAGAGGGAGAGCGCAAGGGAAACAGAGAGAGAGAGGGGGGGGCTACGCTTTGAAAATCTACGTCTTCTCTGCCGCACATCATACACTCTCAGTTCTTGGGATAGCCGTATATCGTTGTTGAACATGCTCAACATTGGTAGTTTATATAGGAATTAATAAAATATTATTATTTAGATTAGTTCATCTAAAAAACGAATTCTTTGTACGTAGCCATTCATCGTTCTTCTCCTATCCACGATGCTGTTTATGAAACTGGCCATTTTGGATTAAGTAACTAGTGGCTTTCAAATAAAATAAACGGTTCTGTTCGCTTAATAAATTCTGTTGCCTTACACAGTAGTGTGCTCAAACAAATGTTCAGTTCAGTCTTTGAGGGCTAGAGCCCTCTAAGACTGTAACCGACCGAATTCTACCAGCCTTTAAGGCGGTGAAAAATCGTTGAAGCCATGATCATCGCAATGGAGTAGTGCTCCAACTGTCACAGCGGAATACCCCTTTATCACGTTATACTAACGTTTAATATTATACTTGCATTGATTTAAGCAGAATTCTTAATTTTGGTCAGTTTCACGGTGATGACATGGTCTGCTCGGTCTGACAAGCCTAATGTGCAAAATCGTAGTCTACGGTCTAGAGCGGCGCGTACCCTTTTATACCATTTTAAACCCGTACCTGAATGAAAACCCCGCTCGCCTGATCACTTTTTCGGAAATCGGAATTTAAACTGAATGCAACTCTGTCATAGAGACCCTATCAAAATTGTTAGACCCTTTCTTAATAGCGGCAGTGATTGAATCTACGTTAGCATGCCGAGACTTGTTTGACCCTCGCTTAATCACGTTCCGTGTAGTAGCCCGACAAACTTAAATCGAGGCGTTTGGAAGTCACGACCTTGCCGCACAACATGCTTATATGCTCAGATAGCAGCTTCTGTACCAAACAGCTGGCGGGAGCGCCTCTTTGCTGACGGAAGATATTTCCTGGATCGTGGGTAAGCCGTTAGTCGTCCCTGCAATTGATGTTGACATTTGCAGTACGTATTTTTTCCTGACAGTGGCATCAGACTAGTCTATTGGGATTCGCGGTTCCACCACATTGACATTTCCCGCTCTCGAAAACGGCAATGCGAAGTCTGAGGCCACTGGCGGCACGGAACTGGTTGTCAGCCTGCTTACTGCATACGAACTCGGACGCTCGTCATTATTAATGTTATTGAAAAAGCGCGTCAATTTAGACGAGATCGGGATTTGTCCTGAAGAGATGTTCGCTGTAATGAGTACAGCTGGAATAGGAAGAAAAATATTTTTACTGTAGAAAAATAATTACCGGAAGAGGCTCAGCTATAAGCAAAACACCCAATAAGTAACTTTAGCGAGATTAAGAAAATTACAATAACATCACACGGTAAAGGCACCGTTATTAGTAGATAAAGGACAAGCAAAAACAACAACGACAACAACAATTATACTAGGAGCATTTAATCAGAAAGAGGCTGTGAACAGAAATGGGTCAGTAAACCAGCCCTATTCCCTCCCCCAAGCCCGGTTCCCGCTCCACCAATTTTTCTTGACTTTTCCATTCCAAACTGTCAAATCGATATTTGTGTTGGTCAGTTGGCGTTAGGTCTTCTCTAACCACATGATACGTGACCAGCTGATGAACGTCCTTATCTAAGGGCTTATGCAAAGACGATAAAACGGTGGCGTTGCTGGCTGGATCAGAAAGAAGGCGACGGCGAGCTCCGTGGTTATCTCTCAAAGTAGCGGAATGGCAGTATGTAATGTCGTTCATTTGTTCGGTTTAAGTTTTAAGGCCTACTGTTGGGCTGGCTACGAAATACACGGGTACATCGGCGTGGCTAATCGTCATCGCTTTGCCAGCACTCTTGTTTATGTTGCCATTACTGTTGACTATTTGTTCATTTCATTGGCAGGTAGCAAAGATCGAGTTTGAGTTATTATACAACTCATATTTATCATCGTTGTCCTTATCGTTTCTTACCAAAAACAGTAATAGTTGTAGTAGGAGTAGTAGTAGTAGTAGTAGTAGAGCGATAGCATTTGCGACAGCAAAGTAAAACAAAATTAGTTCCGATAGAAATGGTTGGGTAACATATATTCAATTAAAAAAAGTGGCGTTTATTTGGTGGATCCGATAGCGGCAGGAGCAGCAGCACTGTCTAAATGAGGGATCATGAAGCGAACAACACCACGATATCCCCTCATAATGGTAAATGATGATTTGCTGCTGCTGCTGGTGGTAACGGCAAGCGCTAACGTTGTTAGTAATGATATTGACAAAGAATCCGATAGTTGATAATCATAATGATGACGATGATGGTGATGCTGCTGCTTCTGCTGATGTTGGCAACGTTAGCGTTAACGACGCCTGCAGTCATTAGTACAGCGAGCGGGTAATTGATGAATGCGCGGCGGTCATTAATCACGGCTAGATAATAATAATAATAATAATAATAATAATAATAATAATGATAATAATAATTGTTTTATTGTGCTCATTTTCTAGCATCATAACAGCCTAACGAGTTCGCACGTGGGGCCGAGACACGAACAACGCACAGAAATACTGCGCTACTGTAAGCACTGTGAGTGGGCCCTTGCTTGCGTGTGGCCGCCTCTTGGTGCTTGCCCGCTCACCCTTTATATCTCTCTACATTTCTAGCTTCTTTCTGCACTTTTCTTAATCCCTCTTTATATATATATATATATATATATATATATATATATATATATGGAGAGATTATATATATATATATATATATATATATGGAGAGATTAAGATAAACATTTGGTTTCGTTGTTGACCGGCTAAGTAAGAAACGCCAACGTTAAGCGACGGCTAACACGGCTACCACGTAGACGACGCCTTTATAACATTACGGTGACCATGATGTCAGCCACTGTTATGAATGCTATTATTAGTATGGGTATGCACATTACTTACTAGGAATACTGCGGCAGTAACGAGCCAATTGGAGCCGGTTGGACTAAAATAACAACCCGGAACAAATCGTCTGCACGCAACGCCAGATCTTTGATTGGTAAATTTAGGGAATCGGAATTGGTAAAGGAAGGTAAATATGTAGAACAATCATTATGCAAAGGAAATGCTTGTCAAAGTAAAACAAAACCAAAACGTTACAGCGAAACATAGAAGAAGGAAGTCGTAAACAAACAAGTAGCCTTAACTTGCATTCTGTGTTTATAGCCGAATTCAAGTACAATGTCCCATTGTTAGTAAGCGTTTTTGTATTTATTTGCAATTCGTATATCACCGTTTTGTAATTGCTATTGCGCGTATTATAAGGTTGTTGTGATTACAACCAATACATAAACATATTTATGCGTTTCGTCTATACCCAGTGTACCTGTATAATAATGCTTCTAACGTTAACGGCAACCGCCACTATTGTAGCCATTATTATTATTATTATTATTATTATTATTATTATTATTATTATTATTATTGTTATTATTATTTATTATTATTATTATTTTTTTTTTTATTATTATTATTATTATTATTATTTATTGTCATTCAGTTATTACAATTGTGAGGTATGAACGTTTATGCCAGGTTTATCCTGCTCCGGTCGCTTTCTATCAATTCATGGCGCCTATGATGGAAGCCACATTTCCTCTACAAACGGCCAAAGACATCATCTGTCTCAAAAACATGGCCTCGCGTCGATCGCCCGTAACTTCTGCTATGCGTTTTCCGATATCTTTTAGGATTTTCGCTGTACCTGAGCTGATGGGTCCAAGCGTCTCTAATGTAATGGGTACAAAGTGGTAGCTTCTAGATAGCTCGAGATACTTCCTTCGTTTTTCAGAATCCGCGCGCTCGGCTACCCATCCCGACTCAACGGCGCTGTGGTGTAAATACGATAAGGCCGCCGTGCATGAAACCGTTACATCCCATACAAGGCTTTTTCCGTGTGACCACAACGGGATGGTGACCCCGTCAGGCCGCAGCTCACTACTGCCATTAAGGCCATTCGGCTCCGGTGTAGATGGTATCCCTGCCCTTCTAAGAGCTCTTCTAACTATGGCGTTAAGTTCAGCGTGTCTTGTAATTCTGCCGGAACTTTTCAGACAGCTTAACGGGTGTAAGCCGTCAGAGTCAACAGGTTGGCCGCATCGCAGACATGAGAAGGGCTGGCAGACGGGGGCGCCTATTCTAAGGGCTGACACCATGCGGAAAGAGTTTGGGTCCAGCATGGTGCCAAGCTGACAGGAGGGCAGCGCTTGAAGCCAGCCCCCGCTGAAGGGATGTTGAGCCGCTAGAAAGACGGCACGCTCTCTTGCTGATGTTAGGCTATCTGTTATATCTCGTGCGGACTTCTTAGTTTTGCAAGCGTCGAGAAGATTTTGACTCACGTGTTATTATTATTATTATTATTATTATTATTATTATTATTATTATTATTATTATTATTATTATTATTATTATTATTATTATTATTAATACTATTATTATTATTATTATTCGGGCAGTCGGTCCGAAACGAAGAGGAGTCACTTGTTTGTATTTTACCACTATTAGCCCTTATAGCCTTAGCTTTATAACCCTCGCGACCAGTAGAACACGATGAAATAACGTGATAAATTCGTTGCTACATTATCTATATCGTAAGCCTTGACTCGCATGATCAATTAGCCTAAAACTTTTTGGGCTGACTCTCAGCCAACATTATTATTATTATTATTACTATTATGATTAATACTATTATTTTTATTACTCGGGCAGTCGGTCCGAAACCAAGAGGAGTCACTTGTTTGTATTTTACCACTATTAGCCCTTATAGCCGTAGCTTTATAACCCTCGCGACCAGTAGAACACGATGAAATAACGTTATAAATTCGTTGCTACATTATCTATATCGTAAGCCTTGACTCGCATGATCAATTGGCCTAAAACTTTTTGGGCTGACTCTCAGCCAACATTTAACGTCCACGGATTTGCTTTCGCATTGATTCTTAAGACAGACCCTATAAATACAAATGTGCAACGGTGAGGATCAAACCCGCGCACATATTTGTCTCCTCCGGTTGCAAGGCGCATGCGAATGCACCACGCCACTGGGCTCGACCTGGTCAACGGACATAGGGAGTTTGCACATTTGACCAACTCTCTATTTGCGAGGAAGGTGCCTGCAGCACGCATAATTAGCGCACATCGCAGGGAATCCTAGCTATTTTGTTCTTTGTATCGCTAATGTTATATTTTATATAAGCAGCACTAGAAAATACTTAACATGCGGACAAGCGATGCGTTCACGTTTTGTCCCCGGCAAAATGTACTGCCACAATACGCATGCTGTCGCAAGCATCATTTTACATGTCTTAACAACTTATACAACTTTAACTATTATACAATTAATTAGTTACAAACCTTTGTGCGTTCCTTGAACAAAACCACGGAGCTCTTTCCGGGCACCACAGTGCCCAAAAATGTGTCGTGTATACTAAATCTCTCATAAAATGACTAAAACCTCTCCAAAGAGCCGTGTTTCGTTGGTTTTCTCCCCAAGTCCATGGGACATGTTCTCTCGCTTAAACGTTCTTAACACTCGATTTACTGGCGTTTATATTTTACTACTGACAAATCGGCGCCGCGAGGACATTGTCCCAGCTTCAATTGGCTTACAGTATATCAATTCGGGATCAAATCTCATCTATCATGATGACACAAGAGTCTATTTTATTTCTTTCTATCATTCGGCTCTGCGGGCAAACAACAGAGCCCTCTGCAAGCCGCTGCTGGCAGATCAATAAATTGCATTGTGGCTTGATGTCCTCAAAGGATGTCACCACACGCATCTTGGCTCAGTCTAAGCAATTTTATCCGTGCGCCTGTGTGCCAACGCCGAGAACCACGGACTCACTGATTTATCTACCTGCATGATTAAATTCGAGCTCTTCCGAATAATCACGATGTGTTCCATGCCGATCGGCAAAATGTTCGATGCCGCAGTTACGGAAACAGAACGCACAAGAAATCTACAGCCAGAATTCGCAGCAAGAAATCAAAATCAAATGTAAACGAAATATCCGTATGGAGTTCGGTTGGCTCGCAGGTCTCATCGCGGAAAAGTGTCATGACATTGCAACCTTCTAAACGACACATGCCTGTTAATATATCTTCATGCACCGTGGTAACCGCCAAGGTAAATGAAGATTTATTAATTACTCCGGTGACAGCGATGATGCTCTACAGCATGCTGGATGCTGTCGAGCGCTGCTACGTTACTTGGCAAAATCGTGCATGTTGTCTAAAGAGTAATCGATTTTTTTTGTTAATTCAAAGTCATTACAGCGAGTCATTCGTTGCTGCGATAAGGGGGCCAAGCGCACCGCATACAACGAAAAATACTATAAGTCACGTTCTTCAGGCTCGGAATATACATATTGACGCTGTTTATCTGTTGCACTCAGGGCCTGCTCCGGAGCGGCGTAGGTAAGAGGTTACACAGGAACGTTATCCTGCGAAAATATAACTGTCGTTGAATAGTGAGAAAGTTGGAGTATATCATACAGAAGACCATCTATTGACAGATCGGTCTGACTTGAGTTGTTGTTCATGTTGTGCAACATACTCGTTCGCCACTGAAGCATAATTGATTCCGAGCGAGCGATTTCAGAGTAGTTTTTCAGGTGTTGACAAAAGCACACAGAACCCCATCTTTGCTTCCCCTCGACTTTAGAGAGTCGTAAATCTGAAAATCGTGTTTCTCCTGCGTATGCTTGTGTACATGGGCTTCGCCATCGTTGACCTGTATATCAGCTGGTGAAGGTCAGCTTGCGGAAGGAAGAACTCGATGTAATGATGTTCCGGTGTTGAAGATGCATCCGAAAACTACACCAGAAAATGATTACATGAAGAAGAAAATAGCAGTTAAAAGGGGAGCATACAGAAAATCTCCATTACCCTTCTCCGCAAGCATATATATATATATATATATATTTATGCAATGATTCACATACGCTCATCATAGCGTATATACATAAAAACTTAGTAGACGGATTCGATTACACGCAGGTATACATTTTTCAGAGCGTACGCATATAATTGTTTGCTAGAGAAATGAAGCGAATACAACCCTTTTACCGTTACATAAACTAATTATTATTACTTTTGTAAATTTTGTTTTATTTAGATTTAGCTGCCCGTCCGTTAGCTGCATTGGTACGCGTTCTGAGGTTATCACTGCTACAGGCATTTTTGCTTGCTGGCAAAGCTGGACTCGTCTAAGCTTAACTTAGACTAAATGGGAACATTTTTACCGTGTGGGCCCGAACGTACTATGTACACTAAATGTATATACTGCCTTCTCAAAAAGAGAATATCTAATCAAAGCTATGTTCTAAGTTCTTCATTTTAGTTAGCTAACAGCCCAATCAACGCGTGCGTGCGTTGCGTTCTACAGGTAGCATACACATGTAATATTTTGTGTGAAATGTAATAGTAACGCGTCGAGGTCTGCAAGAAAGACGGTCTGTGACACGCGCTAGTTAGCTCGGGTTCTGGGTCCGATTAATAACTACACCTTTTAAGGGTGGCTTGACAAAGGCCGAGGTTCACTATTATATCATCTGGCCCAATTTGTTACGAAGCAGAAGACCATTCGGCCAAGTCGAGTCCCACATTTGCTCATAACATTGAGGTGTGCGACAAAGCGAAGTAGTCACTATTGTGTAGGTGGTAGGAACGTCGGATCCGTTCCTGTGACGTTCAATTTGCTTGATTTCAGTGTTTTCGCTGGTGGGCAACTATGTGTGCTTATAATTTCTTTGCCTATCTAAGTATCCATGCTAGTGACTCGCTTTAGAGGACAAAAACAGTCGTTCTGCTCTCACGATAGTTTTTTTTCTTCTAAATTAGATATTTCCAATTTACTTGTCTACCGACTGAAAGCTATTTATATCGCTGATTACTCATCGCTGCTGAGATCAACATTCGAGCAAGACGCCGACTTGGCTCGAGATTTGTACAACAACGTTTTTCATGATGGGGCAAGCAGTGTGCCTTACGACATTGACCGGTTCCTTGTGACATCGCTGCGACTTTCCTTCCTAGAGACGGGTACCAAAATGATTCCCGTAAATGCGCATTTTCTAGAATGTTTGTGGTTAATTACTGTAATGAAAATTGTTCTTCCAAGTGCGCCGACATGTTCAGCTTCCTCATCGCATGGCTCGGCTTGCTTCCTCGCGACCATACGTTTTGTGAAGTGCTGTCCGGCCAAATACATCGAGATCAATAATTTCATTGTTACTTCTGAAAAAGGCATTTCCGCCCTTCTTCCATTGAAAATACCTACCATCCTTATCCGAGTAAGAAGCCGCTTTGTGTATTTCAGGTATGTCAGGCTGTCAACCAGCTTCTAAAACAATCCGACTAAGACGTACAGTACAATTGGTCTGCCTCTGCAGCTTTGGTCTGGTCCTGCATGTGACAGTCGCCACGTATACACCAGGTGTTTAAACATTGCTTTTTACGAGGAATATGAATTGTGCACCTGCCGGCTCTACTGGCAGAGATGTGTCAAGTATCATGCAGTGGAATGCGCAGCACTGGAGCAAAACTCGTTGCACAACTTCTCTCGTCGAAAGCGTGAAAAGGAGAAAGAATTATGAAGAAAACCTTACTAAGTATATACTCACTATGAGTAAAATAAACATAACTTATTCTAAAAATATCTTTTAACCAGTTTTAGAGTGTAGAACGACCTCCTTAAGTATGGCGGATTTCTTTATGGACACGCTATATATGAATTCCATGTTTATTGTCAACATATATTTGGTGCACCTTTAATGTTAAACACAGCCAATGTTGTATGCAGCGAACTCTTCTGTAGGTCCTCTACAGATCCTGCCACCACCAGTGCTTTTGGAACTTGGCCCTGAAAATCTGACTTTTTGGCACAATGTTACACCTACATACGTAAATCTGATAAAAGTTGCGTTTCGCTTTTCGCGAACTTGCCACATCGTGAAACCACTTTACCCTGGTAAGTAGCCTGGGGAGTCCTATGTAGGGTAAACCCGGAATTTTTTTTTACTTCTAAGGCCCTTTAAAGCGCCAAAAAACGCTGACCCATGGGTGGCGGGTCATAATGCGCAATAGCGAATATTTTTGATGAAATCCAGCGCTTGCAGTGAGCCTTGTGTCATATATATATATATATATATATATATATATATATAGCGTATGAGTCACTTGAGAATTATACATACTTTGGCATAAAAAACAAAGTAAACAAGATATGGCCAAAATTTGAGTTTCATTAGAAAGAAACTTTTATGCTGTTATGTCTCAAAGATTACGTCACAAATCCTCCCATCACCGGCATTGTCTATACGATATGAATAGAATAGAAAGAATATACAGCACTTTTGAAAATTGTTTTGCATACCTTGGACCTTAATCCCGAAATCTCCCGTCGAATATATTCTTTCAGCTCGTCGACCGTAACGGGTTTACTGGCCAACACCCTGCCCTTCAAAATGCCCTACAGAAAAAGTCCAGGGAGTCAGGTCGCACGAACGAGATAGCCAAGGAACATTTGTTCTCTGAAAGATCACTTGCCTAACAAACCTTTAGTTAGCAAAAAATGTTCATAGTTGGAATTGTCGTGAAATTGGTATGGCGGCACATAGAATGGCGATAAAATAAAAATAAACCCTCAAGTGACATTTGTCTAGTATATGAAGGCTGTGCAAATGGAAAGGTACGAAATGACATTGTGGGTGCTATTAAAGTATTTATTCAAAAGTAAGAATCAGAGGTCTGAGCATAGCTATCCTGCTGTTTCACGGGATAAAGAATCCTCCCTGTTCCCAGAGTTTCTGGCTTTGTAACAAGAGCCAGAAAAACGGTGTCCCTCGGTTCGTCGTCCGAGCTGAAGCGCCCCTTTAAGATGTTTTTAAAAGGCCAAACTGATCGAAGTCGCAGGGCGACATGGGCTGTAGGGCGGGTGCTCAAG
>QVRM01000907.1:52500-96162 GCA_003439945.1 Dermanyssus gallinae
CACACGTTTTACAAGATATCAGTGAACGACCATCTATATTGTACGAATTTTATAATTGTAGATTAGACAGCGGCACCACAGACAATGAGCTCATAGAAGCCCATACAAAAATGGATGCTACCTGCTAAGCAATGCTCCGACGTACATAAATGGACAAAGCGGAAAACGCACAAATGTTGAAGTCAATGTCGTCCTCATTAAGCGTCCTTCCTTCAGTAGAGCAAATACCTACTTTCTATAAGCAAAAGAAGATAGTATCTACGTCCACTTAGGGGTTCTGCAATCAAATAGCAAACACTAATTAGGTTTTGAGAAATATTGCTGAAGTCCAATAGCATAGCGACACAGGACCTAATCAGCATGGTTAAATACTCAATGTCACAAGTGAGGCAAGATATCCCCCTAACACGACGAGCAAAACACAAACTGTGGTTTGATTAAAAATGCGCAGTTTTAAAACAATGATGCCTTTAAGAATTAGGATGAAGAAAGTTTAAGACTGCACTTAAGACCAACATACATTCACTAAATACGTTAGAAAACTAACAAAGCCTGAAAACCTGTGTTATTAGCGCAACGCACTAGCATTGCTCTTGAAGTTAAATCAGTTTGTTGAACATTTTAGACAAATCTTTAATCACTTACAAGCAACGAAGTCCTATTTACACAGAAGTAAGAGATCCTCGAGGATCGAAGTTTATTTATACATTATACACAGCATAATTCTAATACAAAGCTTGCAAAGCTCAACCAAGCATATTACAATACCTTCCATAATTTAAATCTTCCAATTTAACTTCCCAATTAATCCGCAAAATTGACTAAAACTCGAACGCGACAACAACAAACTTGTTCCAAACACGACTAAATGTTCAGAGCCTAAGACAATATCTCAATGTATCTTTTGGAATGTAGAAGGATTGCATTCAATATTTGAAAGTTGTGGGGAAAATGAGTTTGCGCAGTACTACATAATGTTTCTCACTGAAACATTTGTAACAGACACAACAGCCATTGTGCTACGCAAACATAATATCTACCATGGTGAAGCTAGATCCACCTAGATCCACGGCTAGGCAAGTTGTTGTTGAAATAAGGCATTTTTATTTAATATGTATATATAGCCCACCTGACCGCAAAGTGCCAGATATTTTACTTGATATTGGAGAGTCACTGATGCTTTGTACAGACAATTGTAAATACACTATCATAGCAGGAGACCTGAATTGTAACCTCGCTAAAGATGACTCAAGAGCGGCAGTTTTTATAGAGGGAGTGAGGGAAATAGGCTTGCAAATAGAAGGTAATTATTCCGATACTACATATATAGCATGGAATGGACAAAGTGCTGTAGATCTAATTATGAGTACCTCTAGTAAACCGGGAGCCTATATAAAGGACCATGAAACGATCATTTCAGCGGAGCGGAAGCACTGTAAGGTTACTTTCAGTCTTACTCATACGAGTAGAACTAGCGATGACAAACGAAATCTCCTCGGCCGCAAGATAAGTCTCAGAAAGGTAGAACAAGCCTTACATCTACTCCCAAATGCGGCCGAAGTAGACACAGACTTTTACGAGCGCTCACTTCGGTGGGCCATTCAAGCTGCAGCAATACATAAGAGCACACTGCAACAAACCAGAGAGACAAACCATGGTTTGACCACGAATGCAAAACCATCAAAGGTCGCATATGTTGCCACAACGATTGGAGCTTATCGGGGTTGGCAAACCTAGCTGAGCTGAAGAAAAAATATAAACGAATGATTATGAAAAAAAGATATGAATACGAGATTGCGCAACGCATACATCAGGTACGAGACAGCATTCAGAGACTATGGATCCTCTTGCCGAAGAGACCTGTCATAGCAAACCCGCTAATAAATGACGAAGAGTGGATCTCGCATTTCACAGCCCTACTGAACCGCGATGTACAACTGCCCGAGAAGGAACACGCTCCTTACATAGAGTCTAATTGGGAAGACTTTACGGAAGGGGAGGTTCGAAGGGCTATACTAGCGAAAAAGAACGGAAAATCATCAGGTCCTGGTGATATTTACTACGAACATCTTAAGCAGGGAATAGAACACGTAGCCCCAAAGCTAACAGCGCTGTTCAATGCATGCTTAGAACACGGGCACATCCCAAGGCAATGGCGCCAAAGCTACCTGCAACCAATTTACAAAAACAAAGGCGACGCCACAGATCCAGCGAACTACCGCGGGATAGCATTGACTAGCGTAATCTACAAAATATTAACCTCAATAATTGTGACCCGACTACAAAGCGAGTGTAAAGACTTAATACCTACGCAACAGAATGAGTTCTTGGGAGGTCGGTCAACTGAACGAGCTCTCACGGAAGTCCTTCGTCACGTGCAGGAACGCTTCAACAACGCACAGATGACCTACGCAGCGTTTGTTGACTTCAAAACCGCTTTTAATAGTGTACCTAGAGACCGCCTCCTGGAAGCTATGCGACATCACTTTGGCATCAAAGGTCGAATGTTCAACCTAATCAGAAGCATTCTCACTGCAAACTACATCACAATTAGAAATGGGCCTCACTGTATTGCGCAAGAAGTTAAACAGACCATTGGCCTGGCACAAGGCGACACGGCAAGCCCTTTCTTATTCATTCTATATGTCGCAGGGTTAAACCAAACACTACGAAAAGCTAAAGCTCCGCATGCATTCTACGCTGACTATCTTATCATAATGGCCAAGTCAAGACCACATTTACAGATTTACCTCAATGAAATGAGCCAATGGTGCGCACAATATAAGCTGACAATTAATGCATCCAAAACGAAAATCCTTCGATTTTCCCGAGGAGGCCGATACGCCAGTCTTGACTATATCATCAGGGTAAATAACCAAAATATCGAATTAGTAAGTCAACTTAGCTACCTCGGGGTAACCTTGACACCCGGCCTATCTTTTACAAAACACATAGAGAAAAAGCGTGCAAAAGCAGTATCGGCCATGACGCTACTCGGAGATCTTACACAAATTGACATTAAGACTGGAATGAACCTTTTTAAGATAAAGATAGCTCCGATTATAACTTACTGCCTTCGGCCCATTGCACCAAACTTAACCTTAGATAACATGAAAGAAATAGACAAAATAAAAGCGAATTTTGTGAAATATATGCTCGGACTGCCGCGTAACGCATCGACAACCTTGGCGTTGGAACTATGCCAAGAGCGAAGCTTTGTGGAAGATATTATCTTGGCCAAATACGTTTTTAGCCCACTCGTCGTAGAGCAATATCGCGCATACAGAGAAAAGCGTAATTTGAGCTTTGCCATAGAGAAGTTCACTGACGGTCCTGCATTCACGACAGACCGTTGGAAGCAGGGAATGCAAGTGAACAGACGGGTACTCTGCAGACTTACCTGGCATGGCTACCACCAATAAATATGCCTAAAGGGGTATTGCTTTGCAATTGAAGATTGTGTATGTAAATATTGTGGCACATGTAATATTGACCGATACCACATACTGCAATGCAACGAAATAGAAGCTGGTTCGACGCATGCAGTAGTGAAAGACGTTATCAGCCGACATGAATTTTAGGTAATATCTACCAATTTCTGGTGAAATAAACTTGTATCTATAATTCTAATACGTAATCAGAGCAGACCCGGTAGATCACTGCCTGGGGGCAGCGAACCTAGCACCGCAGCCGCATTTCCACGTTGCACTTCAATTGATATTCTTTGTAGCAGAAATTCCTCTGCCCTTTTCTCATCCTTCTCACTTGCCGTTCTTTTCCCAACGAAGTCCTATTTGTTGCGGCGGGGGCATGGGCGCATCATTCGAAACGAGGCGTTGCTATAACTTAAATTGTGGAATCTTACAAGGCGGCTCAATATTACAGTTACTGTTTATTTTTTCTCTAAGTAACTCTCTGAGCAGACTGAGAAGGAGAAATGTCAGTATATTGTAGTTTGCGGATAATTCGTTCCAAGCAACTTCCTGTGCAGATAAGCTGCTGCGGATATTAAACAGAATCGTAATATGAGCAAACAATATGAATATAGAATAAACGTAGCAAAAACCTTGTTAGTAAAGTTTAGAAAAGGAGGCCGACTTAGAAACGTAGTGTTTCGGCATATGCTCCGGGTTTTTTCCACCCATGAGAGTAGAACGGCTAGATCTGTAAGTTGGAGATGAGAGAAACTAGCAAATTCGGTCAAATTGTGGGGCCTTAATAGTCTATTGCTGTGTATCCTTGAATCAGATACCTAAATGGGCAAATGGACCCTTTCCTCTTAAAACGTTTTGGGCTGACCCTCAGCCAACATTTAACGTCCATGGTACTGCTTTTCGCATTGCTTCATAAACGGACTCCCATGAATACAAATGTGCCACGGTGGGGTTCGAACCCGCGCACCTATGTGTCTGCTTGGGCCGCGAGACGCAGGCGAATGCACCATGCCACCGGGCTCGAGTTTCCTCTTGTGTCCCTCCGACTTAACCCCACCTACCCCCTTCCCCCACCGACTCACTAACGAATCCGGAACGGTAACCAGAATATATTGAAATATATATCAAGGAGGTTTAGTATTAGGCATGGTTGATCCACAATACCACATACTTGGTGACGGCCGTCACATTAGTTATTGATGACTGTTCAGTGCTATCGGTGTCGGCTCAAGCAACTAGGCCAGATGGACATACACTACCCATACGAAATTACAAAATAGCTGTGATTTGTTGGCTTGGAACAGGACGTCTATTAAATGCCATACTTTCCGCAGACTCTAGACTAGATAGCACTGTCATGCTCGACACAATGCCGCCAACTACTCGTTCTAAGCATGGTACTGCAAGACGCTCGGTGACTTGTGTTGGACTGGTGGTGATGTTTATCGTCAGAACCGAACACGGCTGAACAGCCACCGATGCCCAGCAGGCAGTTCCTTCATTGTTGTCGTTTTTTGTCTCGAGTTTTTTTTATTGTGTTTTCGTTATTCTGTTTTTTTTTTCTCTTTTTATAACTCGCTGGGCTCGATGCGTGCGTGCATCTAAACAGCTTGATATCCTCGCGACGTGTGGGATGATGCTAACATGAGCCGTGTGAAGACGCCCATGTAGCACCGACTGGTAAACGTCCACATGTTCTGTCGAATCGAATGCAAATAGCATAATTGACATAATTAGAATAATCAACCTAGTAATAAAAAATAATCGCCACCATCGTACTAGTCGTCATCGTTATTAAACTGATTTTGCCCTCTTTGCCCCATCTTCTTCTCGTCGACGCAGTGCCGTGAGTGTGCGTATCCAAATACACATATGCGTACAAGGTGGTGCAAGGTGTACTACAACGCCAACAAAATAAAAATAAACATATTATATATATACGCACGTATTCGTCGAACCTTCCTAAGCTGGGCTCAGTGCAACACTGCGCCGACCGTTTAGCTAATGCTCTGTAAGTATTATTGCGGTAATAAATCACAACTGAAATGCGAGCTTTCCTGCAACTGCCCAAGCCCTCTTCTATGTTCTTTTTTTTATATATGTGTGCGTAAATATTCATATACGCACGTATAGTAATATGTATATATATATATATATATATTTATATATATATAGCTTGTGTTACAAGCGGATTTTATTGGCGGAAGTTGTACGTGTGTACTGCTAGTTTACTGGGGCCAATGCGTGAGCAGACTGTTATTGTCTGTCGGTGTCGGCTGGCGAGGGCGTCCGCAAGCCGCCCGCGAACGTCTGTCTCGTGACGCCTGCGGCGCGGGCGGCGGTACCTGGTCGTTGGATCCTTTGCGTCGGCTGTGGCAACTAAGCGCCGCCCGGTAGCCACATGCCAGTAATGTGTCCCACTTCTTGACAGTTCTTTAGTTAAAACATGGCATTGAATCCATGGTCCCGGAAGTAAGTCAGTAAACTGTCCGCTGAGGTGCAGTCTATCCAACATCTATTGTTGATAGTACACAGTACAGTCAGGACGACGCCGCCAAGAAATTGCCACACAATTCGTGACTTTGCCGAAAACAAAATGACGTTTTTAACAGTAAACAGGTCAACGCGAGTGCAACTTCTTCGATGGATACGAAAAGCCTTCCCTCATCTGGCAAACGTGGTTTATGATGTGGTGCTCACAAACTGTTATGAGCGTCTAACAAATGTTTACCCTTTCTAGACCTTAAGGAATTACTTGCTGGACAAACTGAGCAGCTTCAGCTGATAAGCTAAAATATGCAGCGCTTATTATTAGGCAGAATTGCGAAACCCAAATTATACAAAACAGCTGGTACACACGTACAGCACGTGTACACATATGTAAACGTGTACACATATTCATAAATTTCATTATAGGCGTGAGTACCCATGTACAAAGCGGTAACGGCCCTTGAGTCATCAAACAAAATCTGCGTTAGTGAGTATTGTTCAGGGCTTGCCTTAGGTGTTGGAAAAGTGTCCCGCAGACCGTTGCAAGAATGCCTTGCTATTCGTTTAGAGGCTTCTCTGTCAGACTCACACTCTTTTCAAGTTTAATTTTAGTGATATTTAATGTTATGCGTCTCCGTAAAGATACTGCTGACCCAACTTTAAACTAACGTTTATGGCAATTCTTCTTTTTAAAAATTCAATCATAATATATTTAAAATAAATGAACATAGAAAGACAACATAAAAATGATATAAACATCAATAATAACAAAACAAATATATGTCTACATAAAAAAAAAAAACAATACAATATTGGTTCAAGCCTCACAATAACGTGTGTGGCATTAAAGTCAGGTTCGCTTGAATGACAGATGTGTGGTTAAGAAGACGCCCAACAATTTGAAGTGCTTTGTATGCTCTACGCTGCTGCAGAGCAAAAAAATGAAAAAGTTGGCTCATATGTAGAAGATAAAAGGGTAAACTCTTTTCATTTCCGATACTTTTTTTATTTTTGCAAAACCAAGAACAAAACAAACGAACGGTGCTTAAGAGCTTTTGACTGCCATTTCTTGTTATTGTGTCTGCGCGCAGGTGGTGGCTGCTAACGTGGAACCAGTGCCTTTTAGCCCTAAGGAGACCGCGCTGGCTCAACTCGGACGTAAATGTGAAGAGGATGTGAAATAATAGCAAATAAAGCAAATTAATGATGACTTCATTTTTCAGTACACAGAAATTTCAGGGAGGAAGGTGAAAAAAAGGCTGGTGAAAGGTTTTCATTTTCTTGTTTTAAGCAAAGCATAATGAATTTATATTGCGTGACGCTAGCGGACAAGGAGATGAGTACTGCTACTAACCGCCTCAAAACTAACCTAGAAGCAGCGTTTGGAGGGACTAACACTCCGCGCTACACCGGGTGCGCGTGAGGTTCCCACAGCCAAAGGCAAGCTGATGGCAGGTACGCCCACCTGCGGGATCACAAATTAACTGAGCTTTCTCTGCCGCTTCAACTACTAGAAGGCTGGGCATATCGCCAAGGACCGTACAGATTTTTTTTATTTATTAAACGCACCCCGAAACGGGGGATATTTATTTTCCAGATAAGTTGTTACAGTTGCGTGCTTGGCGGCTACTGCGCCATGCAAAAAGGCTGTTTACAAAGGTTTTCTTTGCGGTGGCTTTTGCGTATACATTGCGCCAGATGGCGGGATTAAAGAAAAGATAGGCTACTGCTGTGACGGGAGTGGAATATGAAATATTAGATGCGAAAAGAAAATTCGTACCCGCTACAGGTGCGAGATCGAGAGCCACCCAGCAAACTAAATGGCTTGCCCTGTATGCAGGGAAGGAATTGCGGGCCGGCTTGCCATCCAGCAGGCGATGGCAAGCGGGTCGCATTAAGTCTTGTTGGAGACGCTTGCAGCTAATATATGCGTGTATCGCAGGTTGAATCTCTCCTAGGAGGCATGAAGGGTGCCAGCGAAACGACTTGGAAAGTCCGTAACGATGAGGAACTCTGAACGATTTGGAATTCACCATGTTGACCCCGTTTCGTACTCTGAATGTAATTATTCCGCCATGTGTAATATTTGTCACGTTGGAAGCCATACTTTTCTTCGCGGCTGGGAACGCTCTTGACCTTCATTTTACTGAGATGTGCGACGACATCATGAAAACCATCAGAAAAGATGGAGGAGCCTCACTTCACTATAAACGGCTAGTTAATTATAGTGGTGGAAAGGAAAGACGCCCCGCCAGGAGTGCTCCCTAGAGATTAGACAGGGATACATTTTACCCCGACGTCTTGACGGTCGGAAAGGCCGTCAGGGAGGCAAAATGCAAACTTAGACGGCCAATAAGCATAAGTAAAATAAATAACTACAGGAATAAATGCGAGTAAGTCGACTCAAACCCCTGAAAGTAAGGCGTCGAACCTCTGTAAAAAACTGAAAGTGATACAGAATCACTTAAAACCAACGAAAGAGCAGCTTGAGCTGGTTATGGAAATACCTTTCTTGGAATGCCCAGTTATACTCGCGGAAGAGTCCGGGTTATCCGTGACAGCGATAGACCCGAGTGTAGGCGGAGCAGTTGAAAATGTAGTGAACCTTGGAAGTCGCAAATCACCAGGTCCAAAAATTATCCTCCTCGAGACCATTAAAGCCCCCGTAAAGGAAAGACCGGGTCTGATTAAAAAGGCGGCAGATAGATTGTAGCTGGACGGATACTTCCCAACTGCTGGAAGCGAGCCACAATGATGGTATTATCGAAACCAGGTAAACCGGCTGGAAAACCCTCGTCATACCAGCGACTCTGCTTATTGAGCACAATCGTGCAACATCTAATGCTGTCTTAGAGCTGAGGAGTCTCCTTGAGTGGGTGACAGCAATCGCCTACGCGGACAATCCGTTGCTAGTAATGGCCATGTTGAACATGGAAGAGCTTAAGGAAAAGGCCAGTAACACTCTGGAGAAGGTGGAGAGTTGAATGGAAGATCACCACTAAAGAAAAGTGGAACACATTACGGAGACAATCCTTCAGCGCGGCAGTAAAACAATACATCAAGAGGTGATATGACTGAGGGTGAAGGAGGTGGCCAAAAAGGGGGTAACAGGTCAAATATCTGGGTATGATGGTAGACTTGTTGCACGCGCCTCAGACTAATTACGTCATGAAACGAGCTGCGGCTGGGGCTGAAAATATAGGAAGTATTGTTCTCTGCGTAGAGGAAGCAGAGAAGTACCAAAAGAGTTTGCTAGAGTCCGTGATTGATGACTCGGTGATGTTTTATGCGTTGCCCGTCTTGTGGAGGGCGTCCCACCCCGAACAGTGCAGATAGGATGCGGCGTCTGCTTCAAAACAACTTCGTAGCGGCGGTGGCTTAGGCGGCTAACGCACCGTTTGAAACGGGGCGTTGCCATGGCAACCACGGTTAGCAAAACATCGCTAGTTCGAGCCCTGGCCGTGCTGGTAGACTTTGTTGGACGTGGTTGTCATTGCCTTGCTGCTACATACCTCTGCTGGAGAAAGCCTATATAATTCCAGTACGAGAACGCGATGACGATAGATGCATTTAGACGCTATCGTGCCACAGGCAACTTAGCCCATTACGAGCGTCTAAAATGTACTTGTCAGAGCGTTAAAAAAAAAAAAAAAAAAAAAACACCCAGCTATCACGGGTCAGTCGCATTTGTCAAGCCCAGATGACGGTAGTGACAATTGCCACTATTTAGACCGATATCGTGGGACGAGCTACAATGGGGAGATATTTTTGTTCTCCTCAAGTAACTGAAAAACGGAACTTTGCAGAAAGAAGCTTACACAGTCGTGAACAAATGAAAATGTCTCTCAGCAGAAATGAGAGGTGATCCCAGAAAAACTACGCTGGTCAAAGAGACTAACAAATACCTGGCAAACGTGTATGGCACGGAGTCGCCATGGAAAGATGACCCATCGTGCATTTTAACGGCACATCGCGTGAATATAGGCAACTAAAAGTACAGTAGACCGGTTGTGCTAAAACAGTTTAGTTTACTTCTGGAACGTAATTGGAGCTACAGGGCAATTCAAGTGTGCGTTTTTCTAAACTCCAAACGGCTACAGTTATATATCTGTATATATACATACTGCGCTTAAGCTAGATTGCAATTTAGCTGAGCATTATTGGGCCGGCCAAGGATACTGTCTCGCCAATATTAAACGAAGCACTGATTAGCCATAACGTCAGGCGATTTGATTGAGTTACCATTGTTGTCTTGATCGTACCCACGTACCACAAAGTACACCTACACTCTGTTCTCTATTTGTATTTATCTTCGATTGTTAGCTACCAAACTGACGCACCTTTGTTGCGTTAAGTCGCAAACATAGACACATATGTGTATGTGTATATATAAATGTATGTGTATGTACATGTATATATGTATGTGTATGTATATGTATATATAGAAAATATTGTGATGATTTATTAATCATTTACAATACGTTTGCACACTCGGCAGTGCTCGCCGTGTATGTATATAAATATATATATATATATATATATATATATATATATATATATATATATATATATATATATATATATATATATATATATATATATATATATATATATATATATATATATATATACAATTATACATGGCTGATAATAACGCGGTGGCTCGTAATGCATATATATGGATGAATATGCATCGAAACATGTATTTGTTTATGCCCTTTATGGGCGGCGGAAACGGCGTCTGTAGGCAGCCATTACTAAGACCCCCGAGCCATAATCTGCATATCTGTTGTTGTTGTTGTTGTTGTTGTTATTGTTACAGATGCGTAATGGCCGCTCGTTAGCTGGAGTCGGTCGATACAGTCGGCGGTTCTAAGCGTTTGTTTGGCTGTCTACTGTACTTAATCATCACGCACACCATTAGCAAACACAATCGACGTATAGATAGTAAAGACACCGTTTTTGCTGCTGCTGCTGCTGCTGATGATGATGATGATGATTATAGTGCAGATTAACGGTAGTTAGAGAGCGATAGGTGGACAGACAGCAGGGCATAGTCCGATCAACGCTAGAACAACAACAACAACAACAGCAACAAATATGTGAAACATAACCAATACCAACAATAACGATCATAGTGATACAAACAGTATTGACGGTAAGACAGGCTTATTACTAAGATAATAGTGACCATCAGAGCAGTGATAATAGAAGCAAAGCAAAATTTTGTCAAAACTGTTATAATTAAATTGTTTACTTCTTTAAAGAAATATTGCTTAATGTCAGCGTCATAGAAAAGCTAAGTCGATGAGAACCAAAAAAAAAGCTGAGCATTACGATCGACGACAATAAATTGCAGCAACAACAACAACAATATTAATAACAACAAGAAACCTTTACTAACAAGAATGTATACCGCAACAGTGCCACACACAAGTGGCTAATTGTATAGCAGTAATTCGAATTTACGAGGAGAACAGCTCTGAAACAGTGACATGACGGGCGTCGCGTACAAACTCCGGGAGAAGAACGGGAAGAGGAGAGGGAGCTATTTGAACTGATCGAGCCGTCGGGCCATTGAGCCAACGCAAACAACCCCTAAACGCCACCACCACCACCTCCGCCACCCCAATGAGAAGACGACAGACCCCCACTGCTACCGAAGAAATGCATTTGTTTGAACGACGATGTCGACAACGACAACGAGAAAGATATGTAGCTAGCTATCCATGACGGACGTTGCCAGCGTCGTCATAAACTGCTGACGAGCTGACAAGCGCTAGCTGACAAATGGCTAAATCGACGAATCGTTAAAGTCCCGTCTCGGAGACATAAATCGGTGGAGATCTTTGCCCATCCTACTTTTATTCCTCCGCCGTTACTTTGTTCGTATGGCTTTCCCTAACAACGATGCCCGACCAGAGACGCAACTCTGTTTCGTAGACACACGCCTTCGTTAACGTCGCGATGCTGAAGACAACGACGACGACGACGACGACAGCGAGGAGGACAACAACAACACCTGCAGCAACAACAACAACAATAACAATAACAACAACAATAACAACAACAACACTGAACGTTCTGAAGTTTCTCTCGATCTGCTGCTTCTGCTGCGAGTCGCTTTGGTTTTTCTCTTTATGGTTCATGCCCACGTGAATAAAATGAGAGATGATGTACATAGAGTAGACACTGCAAAAATATTCGTCGTAGTAATGTTGGTAGAAGTAGCTGTTCTAGTAGTAGTAGAAGTAGTAGTAGTAGTAGTAGTAAGAGCAAATAAATAGCAAACAAACCAAAATACGAGAACCAAGTACGTACAACGGGGCGTGTGTATAAAGAGAGATGAAGGACCCCACAGCAAGGAGATGATACTACGAAACGCATTAATGGCGACCGACCACCACCGGAACGTAAACGATGAGCTCGTTATAGATGTTTGCCACAGACGTTCGCCATTTGGCGGGTTCAATTTGGGCGTCGGTTCGTAGACACTACCGATCCCATCTAATTGCAGCCATTCGATAAATGTTCTCGCTAGCATTATCACCACTGCTAATACTACTACTACTACTACTACTACTACTATTACGACTACAGCTAATGCTCATCCTGCTGTGCTGTGTCCACAGCCACTGGCATTTCTACACCGTAGGCCAGAAAGGGAAGGGTTTGGTCTCCGATGTTGATCTAATTTTGTTTGAGGAATGCCTATTGAGAATGGAGGGTAAACAGCCATCGGCCTGCTACTGCCACAAGGACAGTTAGCGAATCCCAACATGTCCGGCCGTTGGTGCCCCATTGATGATATACCGCACGCTGAGTCCAAGCCCATAGGGGGCAGATAATAGTATACCATTCATAACAAACTCTTTGAAAATGTTTATAATTATGGGCAATATTTGACAAGAAAAATCGGGCCTTCGCTACCAGCCGGTGAATGGTGGTGAGCACCAATTACCACAATCAGCCAATGGCCATTGAAATCAACAAAACACCGTTTCTACACCGTCAATAAACTGACCTCAATCCTGAACTCAGAAGCGGTATCATCGGGTACGAGGGTGTAGCTAGACTCGATACGTAGCCAGAATGTCCAACTAAATCCCCAAGAATCACACTGTCGGTGATTGAGAGAATACTGAAAGTCGCAGACAAGTAAAGCAATGAAATATACGGTAAAAGCGGGGAGGCTTTCTAATGGTCTTGTTGGAAGTCAGGAATACGTTAACACCCATTAGATGGGGAGGGACACGACAGGCCCTGTCCGCCGAGGGTGTCTCGGAACACCTTAGGCGAGAAATGGCTCACTATTTAAATGAACGTTCACTACGGTGGGATACATGTTGAAACTGGAGGATCACCACGAGGTTGCTACAGAGCTTCGTCTTGAGATTAGTCCTGCGCAACGTCCCATATGATAACGACGTTTTAGGGCTTTCTTTCGGGGTCTCACCCTGAGAGAGTGACAACGATTACCTACTCGGACTGCCTGGCAACTGGACGGAACCTAGAAGAGCTTGAAGACAAGGCCAGTAAAACTCTGGTGAGGTTGTCAAGTTGCATGGAAGACCACCATCTAGGACTAGCAAAACAAAAGAAGGAGGCAATCTCTATGCGACAAGAAAACTATGCCGTAAATGGTGATAAAACTGCAAGTGAAGGAGCTGACCTGAACATAACGACAGGCAAAGCATCTGGGTGTAATGCGAGATCAGACTATGTTGCTTACACCATACGCCCCGTGGAGAGAGCAACAAATGCCAGCTGGAGATTGCTAGTCTCCATGGTGGACTCGGTGGTGTTATATGCGTCGCCGATTTTGTGGAGGGCGGCCCCGTACAGTGAAGTCCGCGTGCTGCGTCTGCTCCGGAGTGCTTAAAGATTGCTGGGGACACGAAGTACATACAACAAAATAAGGACACCTATTCGCCTTAAGCAACTGAGAATTGAAAAATTGCACAACGACGCTGGCGCGGACATGGTTGAACTAAATTCCCTCCATTTTCAGCATTAGACGGGTAGTCTTCACCTGCACATGACGTCTTGAAATGCACGGAAAATTTCCCATCATGATTTCACGTTTAGCATATAGTGACAGTGCTTGGTCATACCTTATCAATTGGTCTTAATCGCCACAGGTGGTTTTTAATGTAAACTTTAAAGAATTTTAGGACTTAAGTGAAAGTTATGGTAAGCAGTTACTCACTGGTTGAATTCCATAACCGAGTGTAAACGTTCTCGGAAATATAATTAAAGGAGCTATAACTAAGCTAATTGACCACCTCTTTTGCCACGACTTAAGTTAATGGCACGTTGAACCGCACTTGCTGTGAATACATACTGCTTGCCATGCGTTTTTAATTTTTTTTTTATCTGTTGCTTGCTGCCGAGTTTTTTGTCTACAAAATAGCAATGCGTTTTTTTTCAGGACTAAGGTTGTGTTCTTTTGAGGTTGCTTCACCGCATGTTCGATTTTTACATGAACGTTCGGTTCGTTGGGTTTGTGCTCCTTTCCAAGCCGTTGAAAATTATTAAGAAAGCAATCACTTAAGTGCTTCCGCGATGGAACGGCTAAATTTAGAAATAGCAACATACGTTTAATTATTATTTTTTTATTTAAAATATATTTAATTTTATATACCTATCAACTGGTGCGACAGACGCTAATATTTAATCAAATCCATTGAGATGCGTATACTGAAACCATCCTCCTCTTCTTTATAAGGATCGATTTTGTCGCTTTGCATGATGGATCAAGACTGCATTATTTATGAAAAGCAATCTAGACTGTTTTCTTTCCTGCCGGGCGCTGCAACTAACGTAAAAAGAAAAATACGGATTAAGTTCAATAGACATGGCCCACAGAGAAGCGGAATGTGATTTCTGTACAATACTAGATTCGCCTAATTGCGGTTGCCAGTGTACTGACACACTAGATGTACTGATACAACATTTCCAAGGTTGCAAACATATTTCTATATTTGATATACGCTCTTTATTATTAATAGCAGTATTGGTCAGAGAGTCATTTCAAATTGATATTTGAGGTTGTTATGGGACTCTTTAAAGTAAGCACTATTTAGAACTGACAGTAATATTGCCAATGTTTGTGGTAGGCCGGATGCCACTTGACTAAGTATGCGGCTGCAAAATCGCCAGTCGATTGAGAAACATATCGTTATTTTCTTCATAAAACGGTTCCAAACGTTTACAAGTGTCTATAAGCCAGTTATTTACCGTGCTAGCCTAACAATAATTATTAATAATTGTGTTCATTAAGTATGCCCTCTCGTGTAACCAAAGCTTAATTTCTCTAAAATGCACAAGTGTGGGGAGCCCAGACTGGGTTTCTTTTTGTGCAAAATACTGCATAATAGACCATTGTATGAAGATCAATATCCGCATCTATTTCCGTTTCAAAGTTTTCAAGCTTTGGCGCCTACTGAGTACCAGGTACGTGTTACCACTGGTTTTCGCAAAACAAATAGATCCAGGCTTAATATTTTTTCACATCTTTGCTCTTTATAGATGAACAGATGACGCTATGTTTGCACACGAGGACATACTTGATGGACGCAACTTTCAGTGGTCGGACAGCGTAGATATGATCCGCTCGCATGCGCGCTAAAATCGCTCTTTCGTGAAGTCTGGTATTTTTCAGAGCGTGAGGCAAATTTTAAGTTATTACACGTAAAAGCACATCACAGAAATCACAGAAAGTATCACATTACAGAATATTGACCTCTGCAATTATTATTCGATGTAGCTATTTTTCTTTTGCTAGCCAATGTGTATTGCCTTTCAGATATCATTTTCAGATATAATTAAGAGTCATTAATCAGTTTCTTAATCGGAAAACTCCTTATCTTGCAACCACATATTGTGTTAATTAATCGTAGAAAATATGTCAGTTTCAGTATCAATCCTAAGCAAACTTATAGTTAAGTAAAAACAAGACATGACCGCTCCAATTAAATGCAAAAAATGGTACCCCTTAATTATCTGCTATCAATTAGGCAAAATAAATAAATGTGGGTTTAAAAGCTGTAATAGTAAATTACTTGAAGATGACGCATAGGCAATCTCAATCTAGCAAGATCTGCGTATGTCTTGAATGCTTTAAAAAGCTAAAAAGGTATCTAACATGTAATACAATATTTCCCGCCATACTGGATTTGGGTTTTCTTCTTGTTCTCGAGCTGTAAGATTAGGTGGTACGGTATGAATTTGTTATTGCGGGCGTCTGCGTTATAGTGGATCTGCTGTTTTAGGTTTTTTTTTTGGCTTATGACACAAGCGGGTGTTCTTGTCAAAGCGTAAAGAATAAATAAAGCTCCAATTTCTAGAACCACTAAAACAAGCCTTTGAACTTAATAATTATGTCTCTGTAATCAATTACTCACTTATAATTAATAACTCAATAATTTAATTATGTAGGTTTTTTATTCTTGGTATGTTGCATGCAGAATTCTGTTTTTGCAGAGCCGTGCAGCTTTATATATATATATATATATATATATATATATATATATACAGGTAGTTCAATAAGTTCTTAGAATGAGCTTTTTAGAATTCGAATTTTGGCACGCTTTCACCGCTAATAGGAACTGCAACTTTTCGACTGCTAGCACTCAATATATTATGGTGATTGGCCGTTGCGATTTCGTTTGATAGCTTTTCCCGTGCAACGTATCGGCGTGATTTTTAAAAATGGAGAAAAAAGAGTTTCGAGTGGTTATCAAGCATTTTTATTTCAAAGGTTGGAATGCGACCCAAGTAAAAATTTAGTTAGACGAGACGTACAGTGACTCTGCGCCATGTTTTGCCACTGTTTCCAACTGGATTAATGTGTTAAAAAGAGGTCGCAGGAGCACCGAGGATGAACTACGTCCAGGAGGCCAAAAAACGGCAACTGATGAGGAAAACGTAGAGAAAGTGCGAAAAATTCTTGGCACAGATAAGCAAATGAACATTAGGGAAATAGCGGAGGCATTAGGGATTAGTTTAGGCAGTGCGCATTTTATCCTACACGAAAACTTGAAGATGAAAGAGCTTAGAGCAAAATGGCTGCCGCATTTGCTCAACCAAGGCCAAAAAGACGCGCCTGTTTTGGCTTTACAGCGAAATTTGGCCAAGATGTCGAACAATCTGTCGGATTTTTGGTGCAGATTCATGACCGTCGATGAAAGCCGGGTTCATCACTACACTCCCGAGACCCAAGAAGCATCTTGCCAATGGTGTGCACCTGATGAAGGACCTCCGAAGAGGGTGCGGACAACGGCATTGACCGGAAAGGTGATGGCTACAGTTTTTTAAGACCAACGTAGAATAATGCTGGTCGACTACTTGAGAGCTGTAAAACGATCACAGGAGAATATTATGCAAGACTGTTGGACTGCCGTTAGCAAGAACTCATCGTGAAACGGCCCGCTTTGCAGAAGAAGGTTGTCCCGTTTCACCAGGGCAATGCTCCTGCACACAAGTCCCGGCAAGCATCGGCAAAACTGGCCCAGCTGAGGTGCGAACTTATTGAACAACCCTCCTATTCTCTAGACCTGGCCCCCTCTGATTATTTCCTCTTCGGACATTTGAAGAATAGTCTCGGTGGAAAGCGTTTTTCCAGCAATGAAAAGGTTAAGGCTGCTGTCAATGCCTATTTTCAGTCTAACGACGCGGAATTCTACTCAAGAGGTATAAAAGCTCTGAAATCTCGGTGGAAAAAGTGTATTGAGCTTCTCGGGGAGTATATCGAATCAGAAAAATTTAAAAACATGATTTGGAAAATTCTCGGTTTTCATTCTAAGAACTTTTTAAACTACGTGTATATACAATGATTTTAAACTAAAAGCAATCATTTATGATACTATTCATGGTATGGGCAGAAACCTTTAGGCAGCTAGAAACGGTTGGGTTTTGGCTAGCAATCTTATTTGTTCGTTGTTAGAGTAGCTTCTTGCAAAATAAAATGTTTAAATAGAAGGTTTTCACAAAACAATCAATAGGATTTTAGGTAAGTCTTACAACTCATGTACTTCTTTTTGCCCGTCACGTGATAAAGCTAGTGTCGTTGGAAAAAACAGGGCTATGAACGTTTGTGACATGTTTGCACTTGGCGATAAAAAGAGAAATTATAATCGTTTATACAAGACTTCTTCTGAGAGATCTTTATATATACAACTTTGTTAATTTTATATGTCCACCTCTGGCACACAGTCTTGAATCACGCTCTCGCATTTTGCCTAAAATGAGAACTGCCCTGCTAAGAGCATAACATCATCGCGCAAAAAAACAAAAACTAGCCCGAATTGCCAGGATACAGTTTTTAGTGCTAATTTGCCGTTAAACTCGGCAATGTATATATATATATATATATATATATATATATATATGTTTATATATATACATTCTACTAGATCATATGTAACTAGAACTAAACACAGAAAAGTCAAAATAGGCTGTATGAGAAGCGTACCTCGATACTGACGTGTGTCAATCGAATTAAGATGGTTTTCTTCAGTTATCTGTCTGTTTGTCGTCACGTCCTTCGTCGCAGCAACGGCGGAGAGCAGAAGCACCAGTAGAGCTGTTCATTGTATGTTATTAAAACAATGTCGCTGTTTCATAATCAAGTTCATTAACCTCTGTATCATAAATAAATCATCTGTATTTGCAGCAGCAACGGCAACAGCAGAAGCAGCTTCCACTGCAACAGCCGGTCTTCCTGCCGGCAGACCAATGAATTATGAGCGCGGGCAGCGGGCTAATTTGCAGCGTTTTGCGGCGTCAGCTTGAGCCCTACCTCACTTTACTTCGTGCTACTTCACGCGTACGGATGCTGGTGGTGAAGTCGACGAGGTTGTTGCGGTGGCTGTCTGTGGTGGTGGTGGTGGTGGTGGTGGTGGAGGTGGTGATGATGGTGGTGGAAGTGATTCCTATTTCTCCTATAGAGGTCATTTGTTACCCGTGTCAGCCAAGGCATTTAGCGTATGGCAAACACTGCTCACTCAGGCAAACACTACTACGTGAACCAGACCTATCTACTCGACGAGAGGTGAGAAAGCAGAAGGCGAAGAAGCGCGAAAAAATATAGATATAGATGGGAGGGGAGGGATAGATTGATAGGTGTATATATACATATATATATATATGAATATATATATATATATATATATAGAAGAGAGAAACCGCAAAGGAAGGACGAAAAAAGCAGCACAAAAAGGCAAACAGCAGAAGAAAAAGACTAACCAAACGAAAAACGAAGATTCGACACTGCCACGAGTTATATTACGTATTTGCGAACGTACAGATTGCGTGCGGTTTGAACCGATTCGCGGCGCCGACAGCCGATTCATCGCTGCTCTCCCGGCCGTTCGGTGCAGCCGCGCACCAACAACGGCCGCTTCCAGCAGCAGAAGGAAAAACATTTTTCTTCTTATCGCCGAGAAGAGAGCAGCAAAGACTACGCAAACACACACAGACACATCATAGTGCATAGGGGTCAGACGTCCCGATTCGTCTGTATGCATAGCTGGCTGGCTGTCCGGTTCAATCAGCACGCGCTTGTGGGAAAGCTCGATTTGCTCACCCAAGATTTTTCGTTTTAATTTTTTGTTGTCTTCGTCAAATTAAACTTGCGCGTTATAGCTCTATTAAGGTATTTGCTTCGAACCAGCAGAGTGTTGCGTTCGTCAACGTCAATTCGTCGTCGTCGTCATCGTCATTGCAATAATAATGATGATGATGATGACTATTATTATTACTATAATGCTAATAATGAGGATTGTCACCAATCGTGGTTAAAGTAGTAATAGTATCATCGTCATTATTATTTTTATTCGTTTTACTATTTCTATGTGAACATCAAGTTTAAATTATAGTAGTTTTATCTATCTATCAAATGGTGAGACACACGTTAATATTCAATAAAATTCATTGGGATGCATAGAATGAAGACGTCCTCCTCTACCTTATGATGACAAAGGATGGTGCTATTGCATAACATTGCTGTTGTTGTTTTCTTATGTTGTTGTTGTTGTGGTTATTGATGTCATGGTTGTTACTTTTGCTGTTGTTGCTGCTGCTGCTGATATTGTTGTTGTTGGTGTTTTGGTGTTGTTGTTGGTGTTGTTGTTATTGTTGTTGTTGATGTTGTTGTCGTCGTTGTTGTTGCTGGTTTGTTGTTGGTTTTATTGGTTTTGTTGGTGTTGTTTTATTATTGGCGATGTTGTCGTTATTTTCTTTGTTGTTGTTGTTGTGGTTACTGATGTCATTGTTGTTACTTTTGCTGCTGTTGTTGTTGCTACTGCTGCTGCTGTTGTTGTTGTTGGTGTTGTTGATGTTGTTGGTGTTGTTGATACTGATGCCATCATTGTTGCTATTGGCGATGATGACACGGGCGATTACTCTGGATGGTGGTAGCCAGTGCATAATATGATTGCCCGCTCACAGCAGCAGCGACAACGGTAGCGTGGCGACAGAAACTGACTGGTTGCGTACCACGGCCGCCACAACGAGAGCAAGCAGGTTGTCCGCCAAAAGACTGGCCGATACTTTACTTTGCTACTGTTTCCTATTATCATGATTATCAGGATGATGACCACCATAATCATCGCCATCGTCACCACCACCAAAAACAACGTCATGATAGCGATCTGAACATCGATCGGCATCAGCAACCAGCGCCACTATCAATCCATATCGCAGATCACTCTAGAAAGGCAGGCAGCGACGCAGACGAGATGAACCAGAACACTCGAACAACAACAGCAGCAGTAGAAAAAACGCTGCTACTAATTCTACCAAACGGCCAGCGAACTACTCAGAGCTGGGACAAACACAGAGATACTTTTCCGACTGGAAAAGATCAGCTTCGGCCGCGTCACTCTCCAGCAGCGGGATCTCCAGCAGCGATCAATGGCCAGCCGCCAGCCAGACACTCATTCATCCATCCATCATCTCAATTCGAGCACTTCGATCCATCTCACTCCCGTGCGTGGGGTGAGAAAGAAGCGGATTTTCGCCGTCGTCGAGGCTGTTCGCTTCCTCTTCTCCTCGTGCCGAAAATAGCTACTGCTCGACGAAACCTCACATATGTTATAATTATTCATGGATACCCCTGTCTCTGTACGTCCCTTTCTTACATCCCCGCTCCTCTGTCTCTCCCTTCCTCCTTGTTGCGAGAATATTACCATCACCATCATCATCATCATTAATATATTGATGCAGACACAAAAAATAAATGTTTACTAAAGAACTACCATCCGTCATGTGTCACGTAAAGTTTATCACCCTGACGTTCGAGCCCACAGGCCGGCCATCTCACCTGTGCCGTCTCATCATATATATGTAATGTATATGTATGTTTGTATATATATATATATATATATATATGACGGATGGCAGGTCACCAGTTAACTCGCTCGTTTCTCGTGTAACATTGTAACTATTACAAACAATTTTTTTTGTATGTTTACATCAATATAATAATAATAATAATATTAATTTTGCCAGCCGGTAACAGATTGAGTTCCTTATATCTGCATCAGTTCCTTCAGGCCTCTCCCTCTCGGAAACGTGTCAAGAATCATTATCGCGGTGTATCGTCGCGCTGCACTGCTAAAGCGATGCGCTGCCTCGGAGACGATGTAAATCGTCTGATCGTTCGAAAATATTAATATTGACAATAATTAGCATATCTTTATTAGGAATTACTGGGTAATACATAAGGGTTTTCGGTATCCACTCATTACATGGCAGGTCAGTTTTTTAATATAGATAATTATGTGTGTATACATAGGAATGCAATTTCTGCTTTACAAGAGTGCCGTAAAGCGAAAAGCTTCAGCTAATTATTGATAGAGTAAAATAGAAAAAAAATCCAATTTTATGAACGCATTACAATATGCATTTCTTATACGTCTCATCTTTGTTGCATGAAGAACATTAGCCGGGACGATTTTATCGGATTTTATCAGGCTAAAGTTTTGAAAATCTAAGTTAGACAGCGGCTGCGAAAAAGCCCTACCCTGCGGTCCAAACGCGCATCATTCTGGTCGACAGCTGTTTTTTATCATTTATCGAAGGAAATCGCGTGAAAGTAGAGCAAGTTGTTGTCATTTACGTGAACTACATATCTTTTGCGGTTATTGCGGCTTTTAATTCATTACTGTTTTTCTAAACTTTTCTAGGATTTAAATTAAGTCTAATTGTTTTGCCCACCATTACCTTTCCCACTACTTTACGTACCGGCGTTATGTAAGGTTTACTGCTTACACTGGCTAACTATTTTTTTAGAACCATTTTTAGAACCACCCTATGATCACTATTACTAATCTTTGGTACTATTACTATAAACACGTTCATTTTTTTTCAGGAAACACTTTTATAATAAAATGTACATTGTCAAGCGAAAACATCCGGCGATGATGCCCGTTATATATATATATATATATATATATATATATGCATTTTAGGAGAGGCTGACGATGTACTGTTACGAAAGCTGTGCTTGCTTTTTAATACTGAACGTGAACGAGAGCTACTGTCTCGAGAAGTCCCCTCAAAGGCCATTGGTCCTGGTCTATGGCAGAAGTTGTCTCGGAGGCAAAAATAACTCGTTTAAATGGCCATGTGAAGTAATCTTGAGAAGACAGTACCCCGTCAAAGGCCAAAGAGGACACCTGGGACTTAGTCGGTTTGTCAGTCCCACACCAGCGTGACTTTAATAATGGCGCCCGCTGTGCATTAGGCATCAAGTCCGTTTAAATTAAAAAAACAGCAAGTTTTTTAGAACCAGCGTTGCCAAAAAGTATGCCACGGAATTATATAAATCCCCACGCCCCCGGAATAAGTTCCGTTTCCGCCTACCTACCGAGGATGATTGAGTGAACCGCGACCACCTAGCTGGAGGAGCTGCAGGGTCAGTGCAGCGATATTTAGTGGAACTTTGCACAGTTTCTGGTGAAATACTTAAAAGTGACTCCAGAAAATCTTCCGCGTCTCCTCTAGATATTGTTCAACGTCAATCATTCAGTCCGCTGAATATATATATATATATATATATATATATATATGCGCGGCATGAGGAACAAGATAGAAAAGATTATTTCGTATACTAGTGCGTATAGATAGATATACGTATATGAATATGACGTACAAAGATAATTCTATTGCAAAGGCACACCAGACACACTCGATATCTGTCTGACGCGTTGGCACGTTCACTATATGTTTGGAAAAATCGACATACGTTTAAGAATTGAAGGGCATTATTGATTTCGGACCATTCCAGGTCAAAAGTCAACGGCAAAAGCCGTGAGCACAGCGATACGAATGATCGTACGGATTGTGTTGTAGATACATAACTTGTATGTTATATTGCATGAGTAGTTTGTTCGATTCGAAATGTGTACACCACCGTATAGGTACAGAGTGATTGTGTACAGTGCGAGTAGCGGGATTAACACTAGTGATCCGAGCGCCATGCTGACGCCTAGTTAGCACAAAAAATACAAAATCGTTGTATGAAGGTGTGAGGCGAGCGGATGTCTGCTTGACAGAACCGCCCAGAGGTAGATGCCGGTGGCAGCTAGGCCGCAGTGGGTTCACAACATGAGAGCACACTGTCATGAGAGTGTGCGGAACACACCACTGCAGCACACAAACAAGGATAATGTTACCTTAATTGAGTCTATACAGCCAAGCTTATATATAGAAGTCTGGTTTACTCTAGAACTAAACGTATCATCCATCAACCGCAAAAACCTAACTGTGTCTCACGCTCGTCAGTTCCGACATGTTTGAATTGCTCGGCTTTATGAGCTCGAAGGGTCATATCCTCGTTTTTGCGAAATCGATTGGCGTTTAGTTGAGCTTAACCTAAATTATAGCAAAATGTTACAAAGACGGTAAGTCTTTTTTTTTTCTACTTTTTTTTCGTTTCGTCAATGTTTTATCTGTGTCGTTGCTCTGCGTGCGTTCTAATTACCTATGTTAGGACGTAAACTTGTGCTTTGTTTCTACAAACGTATTCTATTTTAAAGAATGAGATTAAACGAAAAATTTAAATCACGCTGGTAGAGAAAAATGGGAATGCTCACAAACCTTACTGATGGAACAGACATCCCTGTCTTCTTATGGAGCGCCATAATCACTGTGGGCGTACGCGCGTATAGTTCATATGCATGACCCACCGTTGCTCTGTAGGTAGCAAAACTTCTATTTATCGTTTCCTACGCTTTGTCTACGTTGTCTTCGGGCATCTCTGATGTGTGCCTGTTTCTTAATTGAACAAATACAATGCTATTAGTAAACAAATGCCTGCATCTAACGGTAAAGCAGAACGGTATAGCGGCAAAGATCTGTCTTGCTCTGTATAGAGCGACCGTGTACTACGCAAAAGAAAACAAACAGACGTGCACTCACAGTGGTTATATAACCAGTGATGATAGCTCTCCATAACAGACGAGCTTGGCCGATCGTAAAAAAATATTGAGCCTTGTTTTGCTGCAACATTCCTTTGCTAAAAAGGGTCCCACATATATATTATGAGAAAGCATAATCTGAGCAGATATAGAGATGACGTTTAAACATATAATAGTCCTAAACCAAATACTAAGGCCAAGTAAGGTCGATTATATTACCAACCCCATTCCTGCGACAAACCCTGAAGTGTTGGCTATAGCCATCGTGCGAGTTGCATGGGTATCAGACCGAGAGATTCTGACCGCATGCGTGAAAATCTTTTAAAACGCCTCTAAATATCGAATGTATCACCATTTAGTCTTTAACAAATGCGTTTTCACTAACATATTTTTATAATTGGAGTGCTTCTGTAAATAAATGAGGGACCAGCTTGACGCATTTAGTTAGTTAGATAAAGAAAAAGTCTGCGCGCATAGTTGGTTCCGTCTGTCTAGCTGTCAAACCGTCATTCGCGCGTTCATACCTTACAGTTGTAAACCTAAATAGAACGCAAATTAAAAGATAGGACAAATCGTAATTATTTTGTAGTTGGATTATTCAGTCTGTCGCACTTGAATTACACATGTTTAGCAGTTTTAATAGTAAAACGGGAAAATAAGCAGTGCTGGGAACGATTGTTACGATGTACCTAGCAACGGGAATAGCAGCACTCGCAAATATCGCTTATATATTTGGAAAAGAAAGTACTCGCGATAATTATACAGACAACAACAAAAACAACAACAACAACAACAACAAAAACAACAGAACGCTTGCATACCAAAGAAAAAACGACGAATGATGTCCAACGTTAGACAATGCAGAAGAGCTGGTGCGCGGTGTCAACGGTGTCGATCGCGAATTGTGTGGCAACATCTAAACATGGTCGCCACATGTTCATTGATCTGCTTGATTGCATGTGAACTATATATATATATATATATATATATATATATATATATATATCCATGCATACTTAGGGTGCATAGCGTCGTTTGTCTGAATGGGGCTATACTGCTCCTCCTAGCAACATAGGCGTGCAAACGGTCGTAGGTTCGAGTAGCAGCCGCTACAACAGCGTTGCAGTTTTTCCGTTCAGAGAGAAATGGGTTGTCAAGTGGGGATAAGGAATTGACACTTGGTGCGGGAATGTGGCTGAGCGAGCATTTGAAACGCCCGCTTACTGATTATCTCCAACACACAAGCAGCTAACACACTGATGATCCACATTACCATATAACTCACGCAGTCGCCTTTTCGAATATGCCATTGACGATAACAGCATCATCATCATCATCGGCAACAACCAAAACAACAACAGCAACAAAAACAACGGCGCAAAAACATCAACAAAAACAAGAACAACAACAACAACAACAAAAACAACAACAACAATCACAACAGTTAAAGCAGCGACAACAACAAGAGTGTAGTAAGGTTCACAAAATTTGCTCAACAGGTGCGACAAAAAGAGGAAGAAATGAGCCCGTGGGGGCGAACTTTTCCATGCGCGAATTTTTGTCCCCGGGTCAAGAGGTGCCTGTCTGCCAGATTTCTGCAATACCGCGGCAACAACAATTTGGCTTCGTCAGGAACACGAGTGCCGAAATGGTACCAGGTCGCACAACCGTTATGTCACACAACCGATCGTTGCCGCATAAAAACAGACCAGCTGTGAAAAAAAAACGAACTTGTTGCGATTTAAAGACGACAACGGCAAGGGAAAGTTTGCTGTAACATCCGGAGCTCGGCCGAAGAGAAAAATTGCAGACAAATGGCCACCAAACAAACAAATGTGCAAACAAAACGGCTGCTATGGTTTCAATTTGGCTCAGTAGCTGTTGATTAGTGCTGTTTGTAGTCCTGCTGCTGTCGTCGTTATTGTAATTGTTGTTGTTGTTGTAGTTGTTGTTGTTGTTTTTGCTAATATTGTTGTTGCCGTTGTCGTTGATATTGTTGTCGTTTATTTTTGGTGCTGTTATTGGTATTTTGTCGCTGTTCATGCTGCTTTTTTTGCTGTCATTTTTGCTGTTGTTACTGCTCTTGTTCGCGTTAAACCATTTCTCTTAAAGTTGTCGTTGGCAAAACGTTAAGTTAAAGCTAACAGTGAAAGAACTTACTAGCATCCACCACAATGAATTGCCAATGAAGTTGCGCAACCGAGCAGTGCAAAAGCGGCCGATCTACATACATGTCGATATGAGCAAGGAAAACCTTTGCGGCTAACATTACGAACTCCTGCACTTGCACTCACATATTTTAAACAACAGATTTCGAACAGCAAATGCCAAATACAAGTGTTTAAACAACAGACCCTTAACAACTGATTTAAAGGGATTCCAAACAAAGATGACAAATAATTACAAACCCACGAATTATGGCACCAGAGTCACAGGACATCTCCACCACACTGTCCCGCCGACAATTGTTATTATTGAGGTGAGTGTATTATTTGAACGATACAAATTGTTGAAATTCAAACAGCAACAAGTTTGCTTACATAAACAGCATTCGCAGGCCAGAAACAAATAGGGAAAGAAGATTCTTAGACGCACGGGCTTATCTTAATAGAGCCTAGCTTCATATGTTTAACGTTTTCAAAGCTACAGTGCCTAGAAAATGTTATTGGCAATGTTGTACGTTTTTGCTACTTGCGTCGATTCTTTCAAACTCATTTTCGGTATAGAACAATTTAACAAACGCGATTAGATTTGTACTTGTTGCAATACAATGCAGACAAAGTTTCAAACGAGTTCCTCGGAAAGTGACCAGAATTGGTTTATGTTCCTTACGAAGGAGAGAAAGAGACGTGAAGCTCTGAGCCACGAGCCACCGTTCAAACTTTAGGTTGGGATAGGGACTTGCCGCCTTCCGTCTATACGTGTTATTATTGTTACAAATGCCGCGTATTGTAAATGCACTAAATAAGGCAGTTATAACAGAACTCAACTTTTACTCTAAAAAATATGTTCAAGAACCGAAAGCACAATGAGAAAACATAGCTGCTCTTATGCAAACGCAATGTTCAAGGTTTAGGCTACCTGGAATTGAAGTCTCTCCCGAGCGATGTTCTTCCGGATAGGTAGACACAAGTACGCATACAGCCAATATGAGCAATTTTTTTGTCTCGACCGCGTGGTTGACGAGCTTTGACCTTCGGCTTGAGATCAATGCCGTGGGTCTATCAGAGAATATATATATATATATATATATATATATATATATATATATATATATATATATATTTATATATATATATATAGTATACTTTGTCTGTGTTGATGTGATTTATGCAGAAATACGAGTAGTAGTAGTAGTCGCTGTTGTTATTTTTTGTGCGTTCAATCGAAGAGAAACAGACAGAAAAACGAAATCGAAACGAATACGCGGACGAAAAGCCAACTTGAAAGACAGTAACGTTACTAAGGATTATCTTGAAAATTACCACCACGATACGCCGAGTTGCTGTCTGTTGGCTCCAGAACAGAAATGCGTCGAATTCGTCATGATCTACCGCCGATAACCGGCGCGTTCTCGTCGTAGTTTTGACCTTTATTTTCAAGTAAGCCACCCGGGGACGACGAATCGAAGATCGACCAACCACCAATTGGACTTGTTGCAGTCAACAGATAGATGGATGTTTGCAGCGGAGTGTATGCTCATACGTGTCTGTGTTGTGGTTGGTGGATTCGTGTCTGTCTGCTTTGCGGGTGCACACGTCGTGATATGATTATGCCTGCAAGTGCCTGTGGTGAAGAGCCACAGCCGCTAACCGCCGATAAATAACCGTGGTGAAATAGAAACTAGCTAAATATTACCAACGAAAACCAAACGAAACACGTTTTGATTATTTACCCAGCTATCCTTCTACGATTACTACCACGATTACTCATCCGATGTGCTTAGCTGTCAAGTTGTCGAACGAAAATGGACGTTGCTGTTGCAGTAGCCGCGCTCCAAATTGTGAAGAAATATCGTGAAGAACGTTGTTGGTTAAACGCTCATCATTTGAGTTTCAATCGAATCGATCCCGGTTTCGTCAGCTTGAAATGAGGCAGAAGGAGCACGGCCAAGGGCGCAGTCAAGCTCAAGTTTAATTTGTAATAAATTTACAAATAACACCTTAGAATGGAGGCCCCACAACGTTCACGACCCGTCATCTTCAATTGGGCGACGAACATTATACCTGCACACTTTTTGCCTGCAAGTGGGCTTCAGTTAACAAAAAAAAAAGAATGTTATTTATAGACCAAGACAATCTAATTTGCAATTATTTCGAATCAATTTAGTAAACCAAGGTAAAAATAAAGATCAAACTTAAAGCTATATATATATATATATATATATATATATATATGTGGGAACACCTGCAGACGTGTGCACTGTTGCGGTGGTCCAGTAAAAGGACCACTCATGTTTGGAGGGTTCCCCAGACCATAGCTGTATTACCCCGTTGCGCATTCAGCGACAAGCGCTGTCTGAGGAAATCGCCGGCTGTCCTAGCTCCACTGGCTAGAATCAACCGTCTCCCGACCGTCTGTAGCAAACCGGCACAGGTCTCAAAGACAAATGGCTAAAACCCGTACGGGTACCCGATGTTCCGGTACAAACTTAAGTAAAATATCAAGTGCACGAGGTGGTTCACAAACCCACATTCTAGATCATTTACCATATTCTGTCGTTTGATACCACGATTCACATTAAAACGAGCACATAGCTTGCACGTTAAATTTAGGTGAAATTCCAAACGTTTCCTGTCAAAAACAACCAAGTTGTATGCCTACAGAAGGCGACGAAAAGTGTTATTCGTTATAAGCATATATAACAGTGTCCAAGGCTTTGGTTTGGTCAGAGCAGATATGATGCAGTGGTCGCTCATCGCGACCTAGGTGCCATCAAGCGCATTACCTTTATGATAGAGGCGTTCCTTGTCTCGAAGGGACTTGAGATAAACACCAGGAAGACCAAAGCCATGAAATTCAGGCGTGGAGGTCGATTGGCTGCCAGAGACGTTATACGTTGCTGCGGCCAACCATTGGAGTTTATTAACTCTTTCCAGTATCTTGGCCTTCGAGCTCATTATACGGGAACGAGCGCATATAAACGAAACAGTACGGAAGGCACTTGTCTCTCTTTACGGGGAAGTAGGCAATGTCCGAAGACTGTCCGTTTTCTCAGCAGTGAGGCTCTTCATGCTTAAGATTGTTCCGGGGCTGATGTATGGCCTTGACAGGGTGTGGAACCACCTCACACTGGCGAATTTTAACCAGCTTGAGAGGTGTTTCTCATTATATATGAAGCGAGTGCTTTGGTTGTCTATTCGAGAGCCGCTTTGTGTGTCTCATTTTAGGTTGTCCACCGGCTACTGAAACAATCCGACTAAGGCTGAAGATGCCGCGTACAGTACCATACGAATGTTTCATTTCTGAATGGGAAGCTAAAGTCGAACAGGCCAGACGGGAGGTCGGTGGTTTGGACGTTTTCAATGCCGTGAACCTTTGGTCTAGTCCTGCATGTGACAATCGCCACGTATACACCAGGTACATAGTGCATGATTATCACTACCTGGTATGTTCAAACGCAGCCTTTCACGAGGAGTACGAGTTGTGCACCTGCCGGTTCTGCCTGCAGAGGTGTGCCAAGTACCATGCAGTGGGATGCACAGCGCTGAACAAAACATCGTTGCACTACTTCTCTCGCCGAAAGCGTGAAGAAGATAGAGTATTATGAAGAAACATCTTGAACTGTATATTATACTCAATCTGAGTGAAATATATATAATTGAATTGATAGGTTGCAGATTTAGTTAAAACAGATATTTTCAATGAATTGGCAGGGGGAGAATGCACTTGTTATGTGTGACTGTGAAACTACTGTTTCTTGTAGTACAGTGCTATAATGAACGGTAATCATATTACGAAAAAAAAACCATCACATCTTTGTATTCAAAATGATCCTTATTCAATTACGCTAAATCTGTGTTTTTAAGAGCAATAACAAAATTTTATGGTGTTGAACGTAGAAGCCCAAAGATAAGACACCGCAGGGTCTCAATTTGTAAGAACTTTATTCCTTCTGCTAGCCACGAGTTTAAAAGCAGAATTTTCTTCTAAACCTGGCAGTCTACTTAATTTTTCTCTCGAAACACTCGTTTTACAGCAACCTTATGTTTTACGAAATGAGGTCCAGCCAGCCACACACAGGTGTGTCAAATATAAGCACTAACAGTTTTTATCAATGACAATAATAACAATAATATTTTACTGAATGAGGGTTTATTATTATTATTGTCAATATGAACATGTAGCACAATTAACAATATATTAATTATATAACATCTACAATACTGCTTGAGTGTCGGTTACCACACAATATCATCTTGGCGTTACCTCGCTGTAGTTCCAGCGATACCCAGTATCGAAGGAACGCGGTCGATCTTGTCTTCGCTGTGGCCTAAAAGAGGTTCTTCCGACGCTCGTTTGTCAGTTTGAGTGCATCTTTGCCCCAAACGCCAGATGACTCCAGACCGAACGCCATTATAACGTGGTCCTCTAGAAAATGGGCGTATACGTTTGTGCCGTTTGTGCATCTTCCGTTGATGATGTAAATGATGGTAAAAACGGTAAATGATGTAACCGACGCCCGCGCTGGCAAGTGCACGATAGCCGAAGGCATACGTGTCGGAGACAGTGATGTCCCTCGCCAGCGGCCGATTATGGTCCCAGTCTTGGCTGGTAAGGTCATCCGGTCGACGCCTGTCGTCCATCTGCAGCCCACCAGGCTCTAGAGTGTCGCGGTATCCGGCTTATCTGAACTTGCTAGCTTAGTGCAGCTAAGTCGGTGCAAGCCACCATTGCACCATATTATTGGACTTGTTGGACTTGTCACCAAGCCAACTATCTCGGACGGAAACACTTTGAGCCACGCTGCCGGCGGCGTCGGTTAAAACCGCCTTCATCTAACTCGCAAGCCGACAAACGATTAAGTTTTGTCGGCCTGCCATTACCCGACTAAGAGGGTAGTCTAAGTGGAAATTTGGTCCCACTCCTTCTTCGTGGGGCCTATTCCTGCTGTTTCTTTTCCTCTTTAAAACCTTGTAGGAATAGTTTACCTGCTGTTTCTTTTCCTCGTTAAAACCTTGTAGGAATAGTTTACCTGCTGTTTATTTTTCTCTTTAAAACCTTGTAGGAATAGCTCGCATTTAGATGGGTTGAGCCTGCAGCCCGCGTCTCTCGAACGTTCTAAGATCTTTGACGTCTTTAAGTAACACTGAAGGATCGTTGTCAAAAAGGGCCCATCGTTGAGATAGAGCAGAGGTACCCTGGACGTCAACTGATTGACGTACTCATGCAGAAGCAGGCTAAACGCACGAGGGGCCGCTACGTCCCCCTGATGACCTGATTTCAAACTCTACGAACACTAGGACTATAAGTCTGGTGCATCATTGGGGGCCGGGGCCTGCTTGAAAACCTATATCAAGACGTGCCCTCGTTTGTTAATAATAATAATAATAATGCTCCCATTCTTATTTTTATTGAATCTTTTTTTTATTTTAATATATTATTACACTCGTCACAGTCTTTTATGGTTCGGAGTTCCTTCAGCTGCATATTTCACGTGTGGTAAATGTACGGTCATTTCGTCGAGTGAGTATGCCTTCTACTTGATAGTACTACTTCTGTTTTTTTAATTCCGGTCCGTAGAGACGCTCTCTGGTTTTCCAATTCCGATTGTCCATCACTTGCTACATCAAAGCGTTTTATATATATGAAGCCGTCGTCAATAGAATCATTGCGATTTGCACAAGTTTGTGTTGTATACTGCGATTCTTTAAAGATAGGTTTGTTTTTACTGTCAAGCCCGGTGGCGTAGTGCATTTGCGACGCCCTGCGACTCGAGCAGATACAAGGGTGCACAGGTTCGATCTCCATTGTTGCACATTTGTACTTATTAGGGTACGTTCTATTAAGCAATACAAGAGCGGTACCCTGGACGTTAAATGTTGGCTGAGAGTCGGCTCGAAAAGGTTATCCTAGGTTGTCCTTACTTTTTATCGGGATTTCTACACACTCTCTGCTAGAAGATTTTCACAAATGTTAGTTTTTCGGGATTTCTACACACTCGCTGCCAACTTTCCTCCGTCGTTATCGTCGTTGTTCAAACTTGCGCAAACATGTCCGTGCATGGCGCATGTATCTGCGTGCCTCTCGCATGCATTTACGCGTCTCGCATATGCATTATGCTACGTATATTGCGAATACACCTAAGCGGGTAAGCAAGCGGGTAGACACAGCACGGAGACAATGATGATCATGGCGATGATGATGATGATAATGGTACTGTACGCCGTACGCAGGCCGAACATCGACATTGGCGTTCTGCAAGAAGCGAAGCGCCGCCCAAAGACGCCTGACCGCCCAAACGCGCCTTCTTAGTTCCCTCCCTACTTGGTCATTGCATTGCTAGCCGGCCCATTCGACCGCCCAGCTAGCGAGCCAGACAGTCAGCCACCCCCCGCCCAACGATTTCATCAATCACCGCTAGTGGGGGTGGTCATGGTGGTGGTGGGGGTTATGGTGCTGCTGGTGGGGTTGATGGTGGTGGTCGTGGTCGTTTGTTGGCCGGGTAGTCGATCGAGAGCGGTACCGCCGCGCAAATTCCCCTCGGTCTTGAATGTTTGCCAGCTCCGCCGATTGTGTGGCTCATATGACTATGACGATGACTATGACGATGACGACGACAAGGGCGAGAACGTGGACGACGAAGACGACTTCATCATCATCGTCGTTGACTTTGTCTTCGTAGCAGTAGCTGTCTATCGTCGGCGTAACCTATCTATTGCTACTTTGCTGCTACATTTACTATTACTACTACTACTACTGACTCAGCCTTCCCCCCACCCGTGCTCCTCGGCCTTCTTCTCTTCTTCATCGTTTGCCCGCCTACCTGCCTGCCAATGAATGCCCTTCGCGGATCGATCGTAATGGTTGTAACGGTTGTGCAACGGTTGCAATGGTGTTGGGCGCCGGGGTGGCGTCGCATGAATGATGCCAGTTGTAACAGAAGGAGTCTGCCACCCCTTCTGTATCGTTGTCGCTTGTTGTTGTTGTATGTTCGTTGTTGCTGTTGTATTTTTCCTTCTACATGCAAGCGCTGTCACGTAGCTGTTGATACAGTTGGCAAGATTGTAGCTGTTGAATAACATACTCTATGGCTGCCGTCGGCGCCGATCGCGCCCCTTCCGTCTCAAGTAACCGTTAAGCGCCTGCTATTCGAGCGTCTCAGTGATTGTCTGTCCGTCTGTCTGCCGATTTAGTCGGTTTACTGACTGGAAAATGACAATGAGCAACAACAACAACAACAATAACAAAAGATTAACAACAACAAATAAAACAACGATAACAACAATAAAGATGATGGCAATAAGAGCGACAACGACGTCTACCTTGTTGCTAACGAATACCTGTAGTACTGTTGTTGCTACCGCCGCTAGCTCTTGCTGAAAATTCGACTCAACGCAACAACAATAACAGCAGGTGTAACAACAAACACAACTAGTCACGCTTCACAAGCATGTGTAGCAATAAAACTAACAACAGCTGTAATAACAAAAACAACAATCACACTGGACAGCATGCGTAGCAACAACCAAAACAACAGCAACAACGACAACAACAACAGAAACAACAACGACAACAACAGAAACAACAACAACACAGGCGTCAACTGTAGAAGCAGCAGCGGCGGCAGCAGTCCGATATATTGGCGACGGATTCAATTCGTCGCATCTGGTTTGTTAGCCCGCCATCGCTGTTACGCCGCCAGGAACCACGTCGGACAGCAACAACGACCACAACGTCCATCGAAAGCCCGACAGCGATTGCAGAAACAGTGATAACAACAGCAGCAGCAGCAGCGGCGCCGAGACAAGTTAATTCATCCATGTTGCAGCCGAACCTGGAAACAACGCCCATTACAAAGGGGCGAGACAACCAATACACAGAAATACACACTTCGAAGTATGTACACATTATGTGGACGTATATATATATATATATATCTATATATATATATATATATATATATATAGTAGTGTATATATATATATATATATATATATATATATATATAGGTGTGTGTGCGAGTATATTGTGAATACTAACAAAAATGTGGTAAACAACACTAATTTTATATTATATATAGATATATATATAGGAGAGTCCTCCAGAATTTGCCCAACAAAACTTTGAAAATCTTGTTTCACTTGGCGAGAAACTAACTTTTCCCAATGGAACGAGGGGTGGAAATGTCGTCTAAAAAATAGTAATTGAGCGTGAAAGCCAATATATAAGAACTGCAAAGAGTTCAGTTTCTTGATAATGATCTTCTATACAACATTTGTTGTATATATATATATATATATATATATATATATATATATATATATATATATAAGTATTGTTATCTCATTGCATGCGATTATTATTTATATGTCCGTAATTAGACTGTGTTGATCATCCACGCATGGTTGTAGACATTTCCATGAATATCTTTCTCTCCCATGTAGCTTACTCTGTCTCTGCTTACATGTCGATAAGCGAGCTTCCTGGATGGCTATGAACGAAATTGCCATTTAATATTCAAGCACACCAGAGAATAATATCGGTTTGAAATGCATGTTACACAAAACTCGTAAAGGTCATCAAAGCATGTTCCCTTTGAGACACAAATATTGGTGCGATATCCTCCCCACGTAATTTTACATACATTCTAGTGTTCTAGTGTTTTTGTTGCGCTTTTGTCCGTTGTTCAGAGCCGAAACTCGCCTGGTTAAGTATCTGTGTAATGGTCATAAAGATCAGAACTCTTTGTTCATTGAAACTCCCGTACTTATTCTTCTAATATTAAGTCTAGTTTCAGGAAAGGCTATTTCTCTACATAGTTCTAAAGCGAGTGTGGCGGGCGCAGTTTTCAGTGGACTTTGTGTGCGTTTTATAACATGTTCGTATATAAAGAACTATATTCGATGTCCGTGTTTTAGATTTACGGTAAGGTATGTAAGACAAAGGTTGATAGAAAGTAACCGATAAGTGGGGCGTTGTTATCCTCAATAAATTCACTGTCGCTGTCTTCAAGACGACGTCGCGAAGCATTATTGCTGTCATAGCATATTGACCGGCCCGTCTGCTGTCTTCACACGTATGCTAAATGATAGTAGTGATGTGATCGTTACGCTCAAGTTTTACACCAAATTAAACGGGGCTCCGCTTAACATAACGCAGGGGTTCGAGGTGGCATACGCTCCTCCACGGTTAAACGTAGGACATTCGTCTTTGCCGTGACGATGTCAAGTTAATTATCTAGACACCAATTATGGGCCTCGTTACGACAGTTTAGCAGCTGGTTTATTGATTCTGCACGAATCCCCAAGTCATCCGCAGTGTCCCACCGCTTTTAGTAGGGTCCTCGAGCCGGCTACGCAGAGAGTGACTTGAAGGGCTCTTGGAGTCGCCTTGCGTCCGCACCGTCTCTTCGGATGGCTAGCTCTTGACGGTTGTTTGTCGATTGCAAATTTCGTTTCTAGTCGCATCTGTATAGTGTGACCCGGTGATAAAAAAACACTGCTGCTGGTGGATAATTGGTAAAAGTCGGTCGATAAATGCGCTGCTGTTGATCTATTTCAGTGAAAGCCATGTTGTTCTGCGGGCAGTGATTCTGCCGTGGTGCATATCGTAATGTCAGCCGGCTATCAGAGACATCAAAACCTTATACATTTCACTGGTTAAGGCAATACCTTGAACGTTGGTTAGGTCAGTGGCTTTTCCTTTCGAATATTTGTTAAAATGGGCTCTACCTCCAGTTCTAGTCTAGTATCTTTCTCTCGCGGCGGTACTTATTGGACAGGACTGTCAGTAACGGGCACAGTATTACTGTATTGATTTTCAGATGATCGTACACGATGTCGGCAGGCCTGCTCGGCTTAGTGTTCGGTTTTGACACGGCTGCGATCTTTGCTACGTCTTCCGTGAATGGCTTAAAATCTATGTCCGGGTTTCATCCTAGAAGTCCAGTTAAGTGATCTACCCATTCACGGTTATGAATTATGCAGTTTGCTGGCGTAAGTAGGTCGTTTTGGCAAAAAGCCAGGATAAGTTGACGCTATCCTTGATGAGGTGCATCCTTGTTTTTCCTTTATAACGGAACTTCTTTTCTCCAATTACGCATCTGAACCCCTTTCATCATAGTAAGTCGCTACAGTCCTTGTTGGCTGCAGTCGCCGTGCGTACATCTATGGTATCTCATAGCTCGGCACGCTTTTCCGGGTCTGTTATGCTGATTGGCCATCGGGGCGTCTTCTCGATGATGTTGATAACCAAGCGAGTGCTACCTAGCCTGTGTATAAAGCCCGCCAAAAATGAAATCCAAAACGTGATATTTGACATTGCAGAATACATGCAACTCTGCGTTGACCGGTCGTCGGAGACCTAACCTGCGATTTAAAAATGACGAGAAAGAATTTCTTCACCGGCATTCAAATACTTGAACTCAAAATATAAACACCTACTTAGAGCCCACGCAGATCTGGTAGAAGGTACGCAGTGCGATTGACGTGGTCCTGTCATCATTAGAGCACCATGCGGAAGCAGTGATAAAAAGCTTAGCTCTATTGGCAGAGACGTAGAATAAGCTGTTCTTGCACTACCAACATAGACAGGGGCGCAATAGACCAGAGACTCTAATAGATCCCTACTAACTTGCAACCACTGACTCCAGCTCCGGGATCAGACAATTGTCATTGCTGCACGCGCCTCCAGCCTATGCACATCTAGTACAGGACACGAACAGAATATTTTTTCAAAATAAAATTTTTAATTTATTTTTCTCTACAACCAAGGTCTAGCTATACATTGGACTAACATCGGAACGATCAATTTAAGAAGTCATACAGTAAACGGAAGCTCCGTAATTTTTGTAGATATGGTATTATCACTTCTGTTAATCGGAAGTTTTCAAGTCAAACTACACGAAGGCCCTATTAAGCCTCCTTGAATGCATCTCCTTGAAAATATGCTGAAAACGGTGCTGTTTACTTGCAAGCGTGCCACGTAAAGGTATTAAGCCTTAAATTCGGCTAGACAGAGTAAAAAAAAGAAAAAACATTTTTTACCAACAGCTACTTTAACGCTTAAGCTAAGATTTCACGTAACTGCAAACCTTAATGTTACAATCTTACTTAACTAGTCAGGACCTAATTGCTGTCGAGGAGTGAATACGTGGCTTGGGTAACTGGTGTGCAATATCTCATTGGCTTCTGGTGTGCTCGATCACTGTTTCGATCCTAGTTGTGCGGATTTACGTCTTGTGCTCGAACATGGTGGGCTAAAATATGCAAAACATTAGAAAAAATATGACACACTTCATTGAAGCCTTTAGGGTACTATGTTCGATTTCTTATGTACTTAGTAATTCTACGCTATCTTAAGATTTTTTTGTTAAAAAGGCGCGCATAAAAGTGTAACGTTTTCGAACATCGCCGGTTCAAACGAAAGTTCCACCTAGAACAAATAAGGAAACAGATCGCATGCCAGGGTCGACTATAAACAGAATCTGGGCGTGTATTTACGTCCCTTGTAGTCTCTAAACCTACGTTTGCTTCTAGGTCTAGGATTGAACAAGTTGAACTAACATAAGACAATAGTTGAGGGACTACATTTTATACTTTTAGAGCGATTGGGTTGAAGATGTTTATTTAAACAACTGCAAAGGTTTTTTTCGTTGCCTGAATCTTGTTGCAAACAAGAAAACTTAACTGCTCTACATGTCACCCAAGCAAGTGGATTTTAAGTTTAAGCACGACGTTTATATAAAATTAAATAGCCTTAAAATCTCAACATTTTACGAATCCTCATCATTGCTGCGTTTGCATGGAGGATAGCGCGGTAATCACGCAAAGACCCAATACGTCGCAACCAATTGTTGTTCGCATTGTTAAGCGCAGGTTACTTTGAGTAATGTATGTCAAGCTGCAAAGGAATGATATCCCGTTAGATCTGCTTTTATGTAAGCACCTTGGAGTGAACAATTGTTTCCGCGTGAAACTCTGGTCACGGGTTCATTAACCCAGGATTATCCCAGTTCGACAATGTGCCTCGAACGACCATGTTTCTTCGTTGAACGTCGAGCGACAGTCTCTGATGCAACAAAATCCGATTATCTCGAGTCTCCCGTCGAAAGGTTAAGGCTTCTATCCACGCACTAAAAAACCTCAGTGTAAGCGGGCCTGGTCCTCCCATTGTCTTGAAAGCCAGCAGTCGAAATAGGTGCGCACAACCAACGCCAGAGTATTTTCTCTATTTGTTAGCCCCTGCTAACCTGGAAGCATGACTTGCTTGGTCCGCACCACATTCGAATATATACATATATTCACCTTTTATGTAAAAGTCAATGTATGCTCTGCATATATTTATATATATATATATATATATATATATATATATATATATATATATATATATATATATATATATATATATATATATATATATATATCACGTATGTGTTGGTTATTGATACACAGCTGTCATTCGCTGTGAGGGTATATGTCGTCCGACTGCGCGATAATCTATTAATGACCATATTAACAGAATTAAGTTTACAGTGAGAACCATATATATACTCGTATATATATATATATATATATATATATAAAGAAGGAGCTAGTGCCAAAAGGGCTAATTACGGAAAATAATTGTAAAGCGTGAGCGCATCTATATGACAGCTCACTAGCCCTTATGACTCATATGACAACTCATTCTTTTGAGAAACAATAATAGCGCAATAATTAGTATTTTTATCCGTTTTATTCATGTGCTGTTCCATCTGAAAAATTATAGACTCTATCGCCTTCTTCACAGTCAGCCTCTGCTCCTGCAAAAGATACTCCAATAATAATTTAGCAGTCGCCTAAGCAGAAAAGTCAAACACATGCATTTAAAATTGACCATATATATATATATATATATATATATATATAACGCGTGAAGATTGTAGTGATTGAAACTGGTCAAACTCTGCTAATTGCGCATTAATTAGTTTTTCTTTAACTTTTCGTAAATTTTCATTTATAGTTGCCTGGCTGCGGCATGACGCGTGACATTGACAAGCCGCGCCGAACGGCCACATAGCTGTTATGCGCCGTACTGTGCGCTGGATGCACTGTTTTGTGGGCTCAACTGCGGCCTTATTAGCGACGCTGCTCGCTCGTCCATAACGGCACATTGGTCACCTTTTCTGGCTCGTCGATTGTCATTGATGTGACATTGGAATCTTCCTTCCTAAGTTTTTTCTGTCTCTATGACAGCGTGTGTCCGAACCCCCGTATACATACATATACAGACAGACAGCCATCCATAAATACATCTATAAAGACACAATACTGCTTCTGCTCGTACTACAATGTCTGCGACCTGACAAACAGCAACCGTCCTGCAAACTGAACTTCTGTTGACACAGCATGTTTGTATGTTCCCAATTTCCTTCCGCTTCTGTTTCATCTCTCTCTCTCTCTCTCTCTCTCTCTATATATATATATATATATATATATATTCATCTTTCTCTTTCCCGTTTTCGCTCTCGCTCTCTTAATTATTCTACTTTGCCTTCATCTTGTGCATCAGTTGTTGCTATCTGTGCCTATCCTGGTTGTCGTACCAGAACGTTCAGCAATCTGCGATTCGCTGCCCGGGCGGGAACGGCGAGGGTTGTTGGTTAGAAGTGGAAGGTGGTAGTGGTGGTCACTGAAGGTCTAAGCGGTTGTGTGGCATTACCGGACTGCACCATTTTGCATCTTTGCTACAAGAGCAGAGCGAAATATACAGAGAGAGAGAAACATGGGGAAAAGGCAGGCCGAGAGAGAGACATGGGGAAAAGCAGACCGAGGAAGAGAGAGAGAGAGGAAGAGCGAGAGGAGAAGAGTATGCGTTTGTTAGAGTGGCGTCAGCTGACCAACCAAGTGAACCAAGTTGAAGATCTTTATTGTGCTGATGCCGATTATGATGATGATGGGTGAGTGACGCTGATGACGGTAACAACAACATAAACAACAACAACAAACAACAACAACAATAACGGCAGCGCTCATGCTGCTGTTGCTGCCGCGTGGTGTCATTGTTTAACACCACCGCACGCCTTCGGTGCGTTATCATTGTCTTGTTATTCCTAATCATCATCAGCCTCATCGTCATCATCTTATTCTTCTAATATGTCTTCGTAGTTTTGGTTGTCGAGTGTTGATGGTTAGTCCGGTATGTGACGCATAGCGCCTGGCGCTTGCTTCAGACGATAAGGTGGCTCGATGAGGTGGGCGCGTGTCGATGGACAAATGCCGACGGGGAAACCCCCAACAGCGGGAGGGATACGGGAGGTGAGGGAAGGAGTCGCCCCCATCGTGTTGTATTAGTCGCTGCTGCTGCTGCTCGGCTGTTGTTGTTGGAAAGTGCCAGACAGTGAAATGCCGAGACAGAAGAAGGAGAGAGACGAAGAATAACACTGGCTGTCCCGAAGACACAATGAAGGCCGCCGACACAATCTTCGGTCCGTACTGATCAGTAGCCCGCGCTGGCCCATTGACCAGACAGAATGCATCATTATCGTTCGAGTCATCCTGCCAACGTTAGCAAATTTCTTCTGTAGCGTTGTAGCGACACTGTTGCTCATCACGTAGGTGTTTATTAGTCAACGTTTAAACTATTTGAAGGTGACCTGATACTCCCGTCACTGAAGAGCCTTTTATATATATATATATATATATATACAAGAGCAAAGCATATTAAAATATGGCGCTATTTTGTCGTCATGCGTTACAGTCAATCTCTAAACGGTAGAAAGTCGGCCATGATGAAACATAATGCTATTCGAAACAGCGTACTTTCGTTCAAACATGGTGAAAAAACTGACTGTCTTAATTCACAAATTGCGTCAATTTTGTTGGCGGGTATTAGTGTCGAAACTGCCTCAACTGCGTGTAGAGGGAATAATAAAACATTTCGAGAAGACTGGTTACAGGTCAGCGATGGGCTCATTTCCATGCCGGTGGCGTCGTAAGCAAGCAAAAATGTAGCACTCTAAGCTACAAAAATTCGCGTGCGTTTCATGAGAAGAAAATGCATTCTAAACTAACTGTTGTGCACAAGCAATCAATGGTAGGCGGTATTGGTGCATGATAACCGATAATAAATAGTTAAACATTTATGCCAACAAACCTACCACCACCCAAGCAATTAAATGTTTTATTCGCTATTGCTGGGAGACTCTGTATGTATGTGTATATACATATTAACAGCAAATCTATCTCATTTTGTTCACGCTAGATTCGTGTTTTGGCCACTCTTAAAAGCCGCAAAACCATAGATCTAACAATTATCTACATTTACGAAGGCATGACCATAATAGGTATTCGTTTATCTCTTAATACTTGTATAAATATTTTCCATTTTACGTGTAATAATGATAGCTTTTAGATATATAATTTTCTGTATTGTGGCTAAATGCTTACCCGTGTATATATATATATATATATATATATATATATAAAGCAGCCTTGCAAAGTACTGAAACAAATCGTGCAGGAAATCACGTGTCTGTTGCACCAACAACCGCCAAACCTCACAGTAAGATCTAAGTAGCTCGGGTAGGAATGGCGCCATCAAACTTTAAAGAATACATACTGGTTCGGGTATGCACATGCATTTAACGTGTAGGCTACGATCAAGGACGTTGTTCTAAATTGCAACTTGGCTCTAGTGGTTGAGCACGACTTCACAAGACTTTATACTGCCATGTAGCGGACAATGCATCACGAAGACGTTTGGGTGACAAAACAGCTTCTGCTTATCAGGAGATTGCCGCAAATATCATCCACTCCACCGTCAGGTGGGGTGACGTCACGCCACCCGCGCTAGCATGAGAACAGATATATACTGTGTGTATATACACTTGAACATGCCGCATTGCCCATGGAAAAAATTGCGAATGAGCTAAACTCGTCGAAATTACCCATATTGTGTCTTCTTTTTTGAGCCTAGATGGTTGTGCTTTAATTTTGAGCTCTACCGGACTGAGAAGTCCAGAAGCTTTAGAGCCCTACATCTTGACGAATCCGGTTCCTCAACTATCCAGTCTCTAGTTCATACAGCCAATATAATTAAAAGCTTAGATATATAGTGAGACAAAATGTACAGTACGGCTGTGTGGCAAAAACATTGTAACTGTACTGACTAGAGTGAGGTAGATGATACGTATTTCTACGATAGACGTAATTATTATAGGCTATATATATAGTCTTTCTCTCTCTCTCTCTCTCCATATATATATATATAATATATATATATATATATATATATATAACGGCAGACACGGGCAATAAGCTTTTCTGCAAAATGCGAAAGATTTGTAGGTTCTCGAATCAAGAATATTTTTAAGTGCATTTTATTTACAGTATCTTATGTGTATTACAGCATTATAGTCGTGTAGCTGGTAAGGCTGGAAGCCCGTGTATGCAGCACTGGAACATCCAATACATATGATTTTTTTTGCTTTTCTTATTTATATATATATATATACGCATATAAAGATAGAAAAATGCATAATCACAAGGAACAACACACATAACAATCTGGTTATTTTACCAGCTTCCTTTCAATTACGAAACGGTTTGTGGCGGTGCGAACTTTCCAAAGAAGACAACTCTAGATAGTCGGTAGTCTGTAAGGGAGACCACTTGGTCATTGCTATTTCAAATATAATTAATCGATGGGCCAATCTAAAGACAACACCAGTTTGCGCAAATGCGACTTCAGGTGGTGCAGGAGTGCAACGCTGTATACGCTTGTACGTTTTCTCTGGGCAGAAACTCATGTGTTGTATAAACATCCTGGACGGAGTCTCCATGGCGCCGAGCAAAAATCGCACTCTAAACACAATTCAAATTATTTTGTAAGGCAACAATCGAAAATGCCCTAGAACAATTTTGCTTACGTTCAACGAATCGACAGTCTCCTGCCATAAGTGTGCAAGAGCTACTACAGTTCCGTACAACGCGATCTACCAAATTCAAGTTGGCTTGCACGTTCACTATTTCGTTCGCCATAATACCAGTTTCTAAAAAAATGTAGACAGGTAGTCAACCAATTATATAAGCCGATTGTTGGACGCAAGTTTGCGATCGCGTTTGCTTTTGAATATAGGGAATGTATGTGCTATTGCTTACGTGCGC